>DWLR01001116.1:0-19836 GCA_018246295.1 Papilio alexanor hazarajatica
GAACCTTGTAAGTCCCAATTATTTCAAGCTTTGTAAAAATTATTTTTTTACACTAGCGGCCCGCCTCGGCTTCATACGAATAGCAACCTGCCTACGGCTTTTTCAGCAGTCAACGTCCAAACAACTTTCTAAATAACAGCCAACAGCCAGAAGTCGCGAGTGGTCTTTGTTATATATGAACACGAGAGCGCTCGCGAGCGTCTATTTCGAAGCGTTTGTTATATCTTTTGGTTGCGAGTTTTTTTATTATGATATCTTCACTACCAGTATTTAGCAAAACAATTAAGTGTTAAGTCAGTTAAAATCTACATTTGATGTACAAAATTACTTACACGTTTATTTGGACAAGTATTAATACTGAAAACGAAAAAAATGCTGTCATAAATAAAGTACGAATTTTCACTGTTATTTTGTAAAGAACAAAATGTTTATTTTGAGACAATAACATTTTTTTGAGTTTCTTTAAGTCTTTTTAGAGATCTCAAATTTTTCCTGTAACATTTTTATGTATTTTTTTATAAGAAGGTGGCAAACAAACAAGTGGTCACTTAGGTGACCGTTACCCATAGACATCTGCAACAAGCATTTGCGAGTTGCAGATGCGTTGCCTACCTTTAATAGACAGAGGAGGGAATAGACAGAAAAACATTTCCTTATCTTATCCCCTTCCTCGTCATATCCTCTTTCCCTTCCCATCCTTTCCTATTAGAAAAAGGGTGAAAAGTGGAAAAGTTAGTCGTTTTCTACTTTCCACCCTTTTTTATTTAATTCCACCCTTTTTTACTTAATTAGATTTCCGGTACCTCACTCCTCAGACGAAACGCAGAATACATCTACTTCACACCTGACTTCTGTGAGGTCGTGATATTTCACCAGTCCAGCGGGCAATGATCGTCCATTGTTGGATAGGCATCCCCCATTGATCGCATCATTCTTGGGTGAGAATCGAACCCACGACCTGCGGGGCGAAAGGCAAGTGTCTTGCCACTGCGCCAACCGGTCAGTCTCTTTAATACACAATCAGAAAAATTCAAGATGTTATTAAAATTATGACAGATACACCACAATTTTTACGAGTGAAAAACTCGTGACACGTTTATTGCAACCTTTTATTACCAAATAGATTTACAATTTAGTTTGTTATCAATTGACATTAGCAAACCTATGCATTGTGTAATGGTAGCTAGCTTTGCTGGTAAGGTTTGTTACTTGTGTTTGATATTTTATATTAATTTCCTACCAAAGTGCCGTGGTAGATCACGTCAGAAAACGCTCGACAATCTATTACACGTCATCTATAAAACTTCCGAGCTTGGTTCGGTTGTTAAAGAAAATATTAGTACAACATTTCATCAGCAGGGACGTTTTCAATTTGTAGCAAGATTACAGGTTATCGTGACGGACGAGCGTCGAGCTAAAACATCCAGTCTCGAGATATATTCCCTTTTTTGTTTTGCTCCCACGAACTAAACTAATTTTGTCGATGACTAGCTATATAAATTGACTGAGATAGCTTTGATATAGTGTTATTTTATCACTTTCTGTATTCAAAACATGTTCCTACAACTGTATTACACCATTCGGTTGATCGAAGGTAGAGACAACAAAAAAAATATTATAAAACTAAATATACGATTACTGATAATGTTAATATGGTAATAAATAGTAGTTAATTAATATAAATCAAATTTAAATTTAATGAGACTTTTGCAGCTTCATTAAACGTACAAAAATGACCAAGTCGTGGGCAAATGTTAGTCATTTAAGAGTCTTTTAATTTCTTCTACTACATACAATTTTTTAGCTTTCATACAAGCAAAATTTTAAATGGCTTTTACCTCACGGATAAGATCATCTGTATTAAATATAAAAAGTAACATAAGTAAATCAAAACAATAAATGATTAATAAACCTGGTTATTAAAATGTAGATAAAAAGAATTGAAGTTACGAAAAGTAATATCGTAAACGATGCAAGTTTTGAAATGACTGATGTAACAGGGAATTCCTCGCCAGTAAGCCAATGAGCCAAACCACGGCGCCACAATCTTCAGCCCTGCGAAATGTCAAGAAAGTTACGTAAAGAACCGTTTAACTCGCCCAAACTTTGGCAACGCCTTTGAAAATCACTGTCGAAACCTCGATTCAAATCGTAGGTTACGTTTTTGGAAATGACAGATCATTTGTCACTGAACACGATTAATTTATCTGCTAATTGTTATTTAACTTCATATTTATTGCTTTATGTTTTTTATACCAAAAACATTTTAATTTTTTAAGTCGCATCTGATAGCAAGCTTTATTTATTAGTTACCATAACTTTTTATAATTATTATGACACATCTTTTTCGTAAACACTTTAGCTTAAATGTTTTTATTTTATTAACAGTATAATGCAATATATCTAGCGAAGCCAAAGCTAAAAACCTATATCTAAAATCGAAATCAAGCCGATTTTTTCATTCACAAATGTTTTCATACCAATTTTCGCAAGGGTACTACAAGTTACACATAGTAAGACATATTCGCATATGAAATCCTGTAATGGTATTTTTTTTTTCAATTTACATCATAATACTAAGTGTTTTTCGGGACCTATTACTATTCTTAATTCCCCTACGTTATGACGGGGTCTGAATTGTTAAAACTTGCATTGCTAGTTAATGGGCCAACAACATCTCACTCTGAACCAATTAAGTTCTCGTTTAAACTGGGTTCTGGCGACGTAAGTAGTTCCACTTGCAACCACCCCAGTAGGCTAATACGGTTGTAGCAACTAGTTATAACCTTATCTCAACTTTTCTTCAGTATGTGAACAACATTTCAACATAAACTTTACAATAACTCTAATCAGTATTAACTATATATAATGTAATATATAAAAATATATATATATAATATACACGGACCGGTTGGCGCGGTTGTTAAGATGCTTGCCTTTCAAACCGCAGGTCGTGGGTTGGATTCCCACCCAGGCCAAACATTTGTGTGCATGAACATGTCTGTTTGTCTTGTGTAATGTAAAGACCACCGGAGGAAAGGCAGCAGCGTCCTTTTCTTAGTACGGTGGAACATACTGTGATCGCCAGTCCGCCTGCCATGTCCCTCTCCCCCCACCGGTGATGCTATCAATGGGGGAGGCGTATGTCCAGCAGTGGACGATCATAGGCTGAGATGGATAAATTGATATATAATATATAAAAAGTTTTGTTAGTAGAAGGCAACCTGTACTAACAAAACTTTTTTGATATATTTATACATTTTAGTTGTATTTTTTTTTTCTACCTCTTAATTTAGTTAATCAAAATACTAATTGACTTGATTTAGAAGGCGCCTCATAAACCGATAACTGACTGGGAGCGAAAATCTTTAAAGTATGTCTAAGTTTAGAAATCTTTTTTGTTGATTAAAGTAGTTATATATAAAATATTAATTAAGATTACGATGACTTAAATACACATTAGTGATTTGGTGATAAAAACAAATTGTAACATAATACCTACATTTAAACATTAACATTACAGGAACAACTCAAACTACAATTCGCAAGATAGTCCGTGTGACTCGTTCCGATCAGCTCAGGTTTTTTTAATCGCTGATTACATATCAATATGTCCGTGACTAAACACCGAGGCTAATCCACGCAATACTCCGTTATTACGACTAGTAGACAGCTCGCCGTACTGCGATCATGTTTACACAAAACAAATATTCGAATAACGAACCGGTCGTTGTAACTCAATTGGAGCGAACGTTACCGGCGACGGAATACGCTTACGCAATGTTCATGTGGGCGGTCGTCACCTGTCCACAAGTATTAGCGTCGCTGAATGTTGTTAGGTCGTCCCATATGTGTTGATATGTCGGTAATTAATTCTCGTATTTGCACTCGATAGCTGTTGTAACAGCGCTCGGCTTAATCCCCCACTAATCCCAGACTGGGTTACGATACGAACAAATCGCCAGTGACAAATCAATTCCTTGTTACGAAATCACAATTGTTACATACGTAATGTCTCTATTTATATACGTACTAGTTGTTTTTATCCGCCACACTAAAGAGTTTGAGTACTAACGTGGTGTTAAATAGCCTAAAACTTTCCGTAATAATTGGGCCATCAAAGTCAAAAATAATTTTAAAAATTCGTTTGGTAATTCCTTAGGTTATCGCGTCAAAACAAACAACCTCTTATTACATTATTAGAAAATATTTAAATGCAGGTTTATGTAACAATTTCATTACAATTATATTATATCTGTTCCTATCTTGGACTCGGCTGTGTGCTGATAGGAGGGCCAAAAGCGTAGTTAAGCTAGATTTGCTTAATACGGAACAAACATGGTTACTGTCAGTTAGGGACTATAGGATAATCTAGGAGGACCCGACCACATCCTATAAATCTAAGACGAAAACTGTAGTAGAATCATTAGCCGCAGCCATTGTGTGAATAGAGTGACTTTTTACATTTTTTTGACTGAAGGATTTCAAAATACTTTATTAAAATGCTTTTTGACTATACTCATCGCAGTAAAAAAGGGCATTATATCTTATTACATTATCAAAATAGAAAGCTGGTAAAGGACAAATACAATTGTGTTCTATTACCTAAGTAAAATTTGCATGCAACTAGCGTGGTAATGTGTTCTAATGGATCTGGTCTTTACAAACTTAATTAATTAACTGAAACAGTATACTCAGTAACTTAAAGTTCAGTATTTAACACGGTCAGGGTGCAGCGAAAGTGAAACTTAATGTTAATTAAATAACGAAATGTAATCAGAACTCTTCCTACATCATGTTGAAACATCCTGGATCATTCTGATAAACATCAAGCTATTTTGCTATTCTTTCCTCCATTCATTGGCATTATTACTCGTAAATTTTATACTTCCTGTAAAACGGCGGGTAAAGTATCTGTAATCAGATTACCCGTTTGCTCCTTTTAGTGCCTTCTTCCATAAGAAAAATCTTTAAAAGATTTTTACTTTGAGCATTAAAATAATTCCTTTCATCGTAGATAGATCATAGTTTTCTGACTATATTTTTGCTTGTAGTATAGTCAATTTTAACACATCTATTTGACGATATCATCTATCTATCTTCCATATAAATATACTTAAATTTTGAACCATTACAAAAATTAGCACCATTTTTGTTATTTCTATCGAAATCGTTTAGATTTTTTGTCTTCATTTTCTTATTTTATTTACTTCTCAATAACTTAATGCGAATTATTTTTTATATTAAATAACTCTACAGAAGTGCGTAAGTTTAGATCTTAGTGTAACTATTGTTATTAAACATTTAAAAATAAATTATTTAAAACTATTAAATGATATTTATCATTCGCCAAATATATAATAAAGTAATATATAATAAAGTCATCATATATAAATGTCTTTTAAATCGATTTTATATCGACTTCGTTATATTTCCACTCTATAATTTTCAAAAACAGGAGAGTGATAGTTACAATAGCTTAAGCTATATACATGTTATAGTATCAGCTTGTAAAAATAATTGACAGATACACAGTGGATTTCCTTAACTCAACTAGTTCGCGGCGCCAAGCCCATCTGTATATAGGGAGGTAGTCGCTATAGACTACAGCGTGGTAGCCGGACCACTAAATCACACATTAATAACTAACAAGCAAGATACAATCGCCGCTTTCAATAATAAAGTCAGCAGTGTACTCGTACCCTTTCAAAGAAAGCTCTTTGCGGGCTTTACCGGTCCGATGACTTGTTGCTTACCTACCCGAGGTTTTGTAATTATCGGACCGCAACGACAATTATCTTATCTACCGACCCATTGTTGTAACAAATTGAATCATCTAGCTCGAGCATACAACTTTCAATAAGGCCCCGGATTAAATTTCTTAATCCTATCACGATGTTATCACAGACTGTCGCTCCCTGACACACGGTTTGTTACAATTGCTTTTATTTATGTGCAAATTTTCTCAACACATGATGATGCTCGGTAATATTGTTATTGTTTGTACACATATAAAATGCATTAGAACACGTATAGCTACTTTCTAATTCAATTTCATATCAGAATATTAATCACAAACATGATACCAATATACACGTTTACTTAAATATAAATAGGAAATCTTTATTCTCAATGGAAAACACCCAGATGGCAATTACTAATCTTACAATTGGAATATTTAATGTACTAAATATTTTATATGTTTAATGACCCAGATGGCCGAGAAAGGCATGGGAAGGCAATAGCAATAATATAAATTTCGTTCACTTCAATAATTACATACTTATTCGATGAAGTTGTAACTCCCGTTTAAGCCAGCCTCTTTGTATGCGTATATGTATGGATGAGAGGTATGTAAGACCGATGAAAATAGTATTCGTGAATGCGTTCTCTCGACTTTTATTTTCAAAATGTCGCAAATTATTAGTTATTTATTAAAACTCATAAGTGTACGTACTAAATGCATATGTTTATGCTACAATGGTTTTGCCATGTGCACACAGATGATGTATAAGCGTACTAAACATCTTGTAAACGAATACGACAGCTTCTGTGTTTAACTTCTTTCTGTAATAAATTGCCCGTTGCGAAAAAGAATGTTTCTACCCATTTAACTCCCACCATAGATACTGTTGCATAATAATGTTTCGCCATTCCACATGGTATGTCCTCATTTCATTAAAAAATTATATATTTATCTGTAAATTTTTACTAGCTAAAGATGTGTGAAAGATATGTGAGTGTTTCTGCTGGAATTAAACTATCGAAAGAAATTGACATCATTAATCGCACGAGAATTTAGTTGATATAGCTGTAAATAGTATTCATTTAAATATTGCCAATGTGATGAGTGCAATACAATTGGAAACATAATATGAAACAGATATAAATAAATACACGCTTTTATTTGATTATTTCAATATTCACCTGATAACCGGAGTGAAAACATCATACAAATAGAATCATATTATAATAGCACTGTAAACCATTAAATTCGCACTAATGTTTGCTCCGCTTCGAAATCGAAGTTAGGAAATGTTTCTTAACTTAAACGTTGGATTAACGAATTAAAATATAACGCGATCATCAAAACATACATACAAACAAACATACAACAATAACGCGTTACGAAGATTGTAGATTTGAATACACATTCTTTTTAAAGGGTTTAATAAAAGCGGTTGCGCATGGTAAATGATGGGACGCCTCACAGCCGAGCGGCGTAGATCACAAGTCGGGAGAAAGCACGATTAATCTTCTTTTGTTATTAGATGTAATACGTTTTAAACAAACGGACCGTATACGAAATCTTTTTTCCTTGCGTTACATCTATCAAACTGTGACACAAAGAATTCCTCAGTGAACGAATTTTAATTAAATATTGTACTTCATTACCGAGAAATTAACGCTATCTCTTCGTTGTACTACTAAGCCAAAAAGGTACCTAAACATAATTATAAACTAAGAAGTCTTTAAAAAATTTTGAACGCAAGGCGAAAACAGCCAGTACAAATGAGTTGGTTAGACTGGGAAAATACTACGACTTAAATAGTGATTGATACATGGCCCCAAACAAGTCTGTTAATGAATAACATTGATTGTCATCAACTGAGCCGCATAGTAGTTTCACGCTTACCTTCTTCTACAGAAGAAAACGTCTAGTTTATATGTCAAACCAGTCTAGTTTTTAGACTGAACCGTTTGAATTTTCATGTTTGAATTTGAAGCCTTATATCTAAACTAAACAACTTTGTGCTAAATCGTCATAATTTAGGTCAAGCAATCTCTGGTATTTTTCTTGTACACGTTATTTCCAATATATGATCTAGAGATTGTAGAAATAACGATTTCGGTTTGCAAAGGCTGAGCCCCTGGTGTAGCAAGATTTTCTGCAAGGACCTGAATTACACAATCATCAATTTTTGACCCAGTTAGAAGAAACTGCATGGAATCTGTCTATCGATTTATCAAGCATATTACAACACTCGCACTGTTATCTGATAACGCTAAAGAACTAAAGTGACCAAAGAACGTGATATCACAAAAGACTAATGAACCCTTACTGATAATTTATTGTTACCGATATTGACACACCGACTTACTGCAAACAGCTTAATTTCCTTTGTTAATTTTATATCACAATTCTCAATTCAGGCAAACTATGTACAAACACAAATATAAAGGTGAGAACATAAATAAATTATACTTAATTAAGTAAAAAAAAACAAAGGCAGTTTACGATTATCACAATTGATTACATCATCAAACTGTGTACGACACTCCGGGAAGAGTGTGAATCTTACTACATTACAATGATTTCTCATATCATCCTCAAAAAGCATACACATAAGTACATTATTCAGCTCCCTGTCCTTTTCCCACCTACGTAGGGTTGGCACAGTATGTACTACTCTTCCATATGTCCTGGACTCTCTGGTTTTGGCTATAGTTTTCACGGCCAACCGCCTGATGCCAACTCTCCTCGGGAATCCACCTCCCCTTCTTATCCATTACTCGATTACTTGAAAAGGCTGGGATGACTAAAATTGGGCCCCCGACATCTCACTCATCAGACAAAACGCAGAATACTTCTACTTCACGCCTGTCTTCTGTAAGGTCGTGGTATATCACCGGTCGAGCGGGCCATCCGTGCAACAAATGTTGTTGCGGACTCTAACCATTGTATATACAATACGTGCGTACATGAGTGCGAAAACATATCGTTCTTTTAGGTCAGTCGAGGAATAAAAGTAAATCAAAACTCACTCGCATTTTGCCTCTACCCATAATTAATGTCTAAAGCATCAGTTTGTGCCAGTCTAGTTAAAAATACCCGAGTACCTTAAAAGTATTAGGATATTTTAATAAGACCAAATAAAAATTTATTGCATCTTAATCATATCAACGGTCGAGCAAATTGATCGGACAGTACATTTAGAGAGGTTGTATTGATATGACAATGGCAAAGATGTTAGAGAACTCACTAATTCCACGTCAGATCTCTAACGGTGCCTTAAGTAAGCTGTGTGTACTACATTTTAAAATAGTATTATACTAGAATCAATCTTGTCGAGATTAGATGATAATCTAACCGCATTTGGCAGCTCTTCGATTAAGTAATATATTAATTGAATCCATTAGGAAGTGGGGCCACGTTGACAGGATCCAAGCCAATTAGATACGAGATACTTATGTAAACCGCTAATTGATATCGAAGTTACAGTTTTGTTCGCTCCAATATTACTTTAAGACCTATTTTCAGGTTGGTTGAAATCAACAAGATCGAAAAGATAAGTAGAAATAGTTTCGTTATAACGTACGAAATTTATATACCATTTCCACTAGATTGAATCACTTGACGTCCATTCATTTGAATAATATAACCAGTATAAAAAGTTTTGATATGGGTGTGTTTAAGAGTTTGTTTCAAATCGAAAGCTGAATAATAAGATTGAATAAATCTGCGTTTAGGGAAATTGCTGATTCACATTTCACTGATTTACAATTTTAAATATTCAACTTCACGTGATTGTCATTAATAAGACAGATGTTGCTATTATTTTTATGTGTAATTTAAATAAAAGTACTTACGATCATTTACTCTGATACTCTGATGGAGTAGACATAAGTAAAAAATCCTGAATTTGAACGAGTCTTTAACTACTAATTATCTTACTCAGAAAAACGTATAAATCATAGGTAGATATGCATAACCCTAATAATTTTTGCACCTAATTAATACACCTAGTTAATGGAAATTTTTATGTCTTGCAGTGGTCTATTACATGGTTTAATTGAAATGACTATTTTTTTTTTATTATTCCAACTAAGCTCAAGCTCAAAATACCCCAAGGGAAGCGACTGATAAGCGCTAAGTAATATGACAAATTATTATGTGAAAATTAGAATAATGGAAATTAGAATAGTAAACAAAACTATTAAGCTGTGTAACTAACTAAAAAAGAATCCATTATAATGTAGATAAGTGTTTTGTATGTAAAAGATTTTATTACTAAAGAATTGTTTATTTAAACAAATGACGTAAAAGTATGACGAACCATTCTTGCAAACTAACAAAACTGCAACATATAAAACATAATAATCATGAAATAAAACTTATAAAAACAATCAGTGACATTTACCACAAAATGTCACATCCAAAAGAGCCTTGTCCAACGTTGCCGAAATCAATAATAATGATCTAATGGACACAAAACATATATTCGGATTTTTTTTTCAACCTTTCCGAAGCTTTACCTTTTAAAGAATAAAACATACATATGTTTTATTCTTCAAAATGTAAAGCTAAATCAATTTATTTCCGGGTAGCACCAAATACTACTCTTTATTCTTCAACCAAATTTCTTAAAAAAATCTATGTATAGTTTGGTTGGTGCCATTAAACATTGTCTCTATCAAAATAGATTGAAATATAGTGAATTGTATAGTGCCAACGCACTACACAATTCACTTTTACCATATAATAATGAATCAATTAAAGTATTTAATATACTATCAAAAATAACTAATTACAAAGTACTAAAGGCACTTAAATATATTAGGGAATAGAATAATAATGATACTTTCTTTATTTAGAATTTATTTTTAGTAGATTTTCTTTCTATTTTTATTTTCTTTCTTCTTACACAAATGTTTTATGACTGCCACTAAAATAATGGTCTACAGCTATTAAAGGAATATATAGGGGAACTTTTCCCCATGTGTAAAAGATTTTTTCTTAATGATTTGTCACTACATGCCTAGAAGAGATATTTACAATTCAAAGAATATGAGCTTAAAGAAGTATTTATTATATTTTTGGTTGTTATATATACTTCTGAGTTTCGCGTAATTAGCGACATACCGAAAACCCCATCTCTTTGTTCTTTTTCTTCTCTTTTAAGCCGACTTTAAAAAAACGGAAAATCGACATATCGGTAGATTCAACACAAGCCCTGGGTTTTTGGGGATTTAAATTGAAATGTGAAGTTGGGAATGTTTTTTATTAAAAACGTTGAGGTTCTAGGTTTGCGAAAGATGATTTGATTCAGTAGAAAAGTGTCGTCAACCGTTCTTCCTACCAAGATATCCATAATTTTGTCCAACATCTACTAAGTAACCTTGGAGTGGTCAAATGATAAGACACTTTGTGTACTTAATCAACTCATGGTCAATCTCAAGTTCAATGCAACTATATTCGACTGCATTCGGGTTTCGATCCGAGGACTTAAGATTAGTTCGCGGACCACCCAATAACTAGATAATCGTGACTCTTTTAATCTTAAATCTATTGAAGATATTTATCACTTTATCAATCGTTGTCATGTCAGCCTAATCTTACTTAATAATACTTTTCTTTAATTGTTTTATATAAATAAGTTTATTTTCTGTATATGTCTATAATTTTATTAAGATTTTTATTTTATACAAAATACAAGCGAGCCCGCCCCGGCTTCGGACGCCTATGCCTTTTTAGGCAATCAACGTCATAAAACCTTCTTAATGAATCCCCGTCTAATAGTGAAAACTGTATGGAAACGACAGCTAGACGTGGCGAGAGGACCAAAGAAGACTGTTTTAAACTCGATATTGTAAACTCGTTGTCGTAAACTCGATAGGCTGCGAGTGTCTATTTCGCAGCGGCTGTTGAATTTTTCGGTTGCGTGTAGTTTTTGTTATTTTATATATTCCAAATTATTTGTTTAAAAGGCAGTCATCATCCACATTTAATGTTCAAAATTACTAACACGTTTATTTTGATAAATATTAAAACTCAATTTTAAAAAATAGCATAGTAAATATAAAATTAGTTTAGAGGTAATTAAAAAAAATATACATGTATTTGTTGACACATTTACGGAAATTTAAATACCGCAAAAAAATAACCATTTACCTAATTTTTAAATTAAATTTGTTGTTCATTTAGTGTATCTTTTATTGTGCTTTTTCACATTACAAAATATGGCGATAAAAAAACTGATTGCTGCAGCTATCTATTTTTACACTGACACGATAAAGATCCTTATTTCTCATCTATTTTTATAGGATAAGGGGGCAAACGAAACAGTGGTAAAGTCCGCAACAATAACATCTGTTGCACGAATGGTCCGCTCGATCGGTGAAATATCACGACAATAACATCTGTTGCACGAATGGTCCACTCGATCGGTGAAATACCACGACCTCACAGAAGACAGGCGTGAAGTAGAAGTTTTCTGCGTTTCGTCTGAGGATTGAGGAATGAGGATTTGAAGGGATCGGAGAAGGTAATGTTCATTTTTCTGTCCATCCCCTTCTCTGTCTATTAAAGGTAGGCAACGCATCTGCAACTCGCAAATGCTTGTTGCAGATGTCTATGGGTAACGGTCACTTAGGTGACCGCTTGCTCGTTTGCCACCTTCTTGTATAAAAAAAACGAGCAGCGGATCGCATACTGTTAAGTTATCCGACGCCCATGGACATAAGCAACCCCAGAGGAACTGAAAATGCATTGCCAGAGAAAAATGTTCAATGCCTTTGTTTTTTTTTTATTTATATTTAAGAAATATATAAATACCCTCGTCAACAACATTATTTTCTCTCGTAATCAAATCAATTACTTTGACCTTTGTACACCGAGCCCACGGTCGCGTCAAATATCTCCCAAACAGCATTTCCATCACGAAATTTAAATCTCTCATTTATCTTCGGCTTATATAATTTAGATAGCGCTCCAACACGCATCACTAATTACATACACGTTTCACACCGGAGCGTAAGCCACGTTACTGATTGCCGCTATTACTGAATCAAATTTCGATAATATTGGGATATTTTATTACTCTGTAGCGATTAACTAATCAATGGAATCTCTAATTGCGGTTGTTACAATTATATTCCTTTTAAATATTGAATTAAATCATCAAAACTCTTAAATCGTAAACGTTTGTTAAGCTGTTTATAGTTTTATTATTTAACTGTCATTTTCGCTTTCTTAAACAACAGTAATTTTTAAAACAATATAAGCTCTAGCGTATTTCATTTCTATTTTTTTATTTTGTCACTTCATGACTTCGACATGTAGCATAACTTAGACATGAGCGCAAGAAGGTCCCATTTAATTTTAAATGATATTGAAGTTAGGGTTCCGAAGATATATTGAAAATTGACATATTGGTAGATTTTGAATTCGGTTTGCTTTTTGTTCATAAATTTAAAAGAATGTTTGTAAACCAAATAACTTATATAAAAATGATAACAGTGCTTGATGCTTTCCAAAATACATATCGTTATCCGCGACGATTAACTCCAATTGGGAACGATGCATGAAAAGCGAACAGACTTTTGTTTTTTATGCAGCATTGTAAGCATCAAGAGAAGTCTGGTAGTCTCACCTAAAGCCATTCACATTAAAGATTTAAAAAAATCTTAAATTTGATAGTTAAAATTTTCTTATTTCTTTTATAAGCTAGTCGGTAATTGCAAGTCGAACAACTTATAACTTAATCCCAAGCAACCTATTAAATACAAAACAATCTGTGTTTTATATCTGAGAGAATTTCTAAAGCGTATATAATAGTAGATTTCTTTCGCTTAGTGATTTTCTAAATTGTTAAGTGAAGCAGTTTTCCCTGGGCGTATAGCTCGGTCGTGCCTTACCGCCCTCAGATCGCGCCGGATCCTGCGCCCCGTCATTAGCGGACTTTCACTGAGGAAACGTAATTTTCTAGTAAAACGGTAGCGTGAAGACCAATAAGGTTTCTCTTTTTATCCGTGCGTGTTTCGCCTTGGGCGCTGTTACAGCATTAGAGGGGCTAAGTGTAACTGGGGCCTGAGAAGCGACCCACTTCGACCATACTGCTAATCTTACTTAACAACTCTCACGCTTTTACCAATTTACAATTTACTCAATGATACTAGTATTTACTTTAGAAATCTGCTTTAACTGAAAACGTAGTACATGTGTTCCTAAACGTATAAAATCATTTTAATATGCACCTATTCCATGATCAGCAACGTTTCGATAAGCGTGGGATTTGCGGATGTTTACTAAATAAGGATGATAAAGGGTCTATGCTTTTAATTGATGATGGTAATCATAATGAAAGAGGCGGTAAGTGTACACACTCGAAAACACCATGGTTATTAACCATTATAACACCACTATTAAAGTAGTTAATGTGATACGAACAGAACACTTCTGCCTATCCCTTGTTGTCTTCTCTAAAACGTATTTTAGTACATGGCTTATTTTTTTGGGTGCAGTTTATTTCATGTTAAATTTATTTCATGTTATTTTTTGTGCAATTATTATTGTAATATCAATTGAGTTTTTCTCTTTAGCTCAACGCTTTTATTTTGAAATAAGTGCAAGTAACTTTGCAAGACTACAATGCTGCAAGTAAGGTGTTTAATAAACATTGTTACATTTACATCCTCACATTCCCATGACGTCCTTCACATTTTCCTTAAAGGAAAGGATCTCGAAAACTGGCATATCTACGGTGAAGTAACTTATCTCTCGCAACACTTTCCGTACACACAGCTCACGTTTTGTCGCTGTTTTTTACTGATATCTTATCTTTGATCCCACGCGAAATATTGCTCACGGACTAGTTCCCTGCGTATGGTTTCGTCACTTATTGCGCTGTCAAAAGTAATCAAAATACAAAGGGGTCGGGACAAAATTTGAAAGCTGGCGCTACTTCTAACTAGGCAATCTACTATCCCAAAATTAGTGTGGTAAAATCTCAACATTTATTAAAAAAACCGCTCTTACCTGACCTAGAAAAGAGAGCAGAAATAATGGATTTCAATTTGACATGGTCTTGTCACACCTCTGTATTTTTATACGGACGTACACAATTGTTTTACGGGTAATCTTAACATTGTCCTTTTTAGTAGCTGTAATGATAGAGATGCGTTACCCTTCCGCGTCCCATATACAAATACAGAACCGCTCT
Source organism: Papilio alexanor hazarajatica (assembly GCA_018246295.1). NCBI lineage: Eukaryota > Metazoa > Arthropoda > Insecta > Lepidoptera > Papilionidae > Papilio > Papilio alexanor. Next base: position 14,943 of record DWLR01001116.1, read on the forward strand.
GAAATTTAACAATTTTCACTTTCTTTGATTCGTCAATCTGGCAATATATCCAAGTAGTGGCAACGCGAGCGATCTGACCACACAAATGTCAGATAACATGACATCACCACATTGGACATAAAAGCTTTATATAATTTAGTTGAGTACAGATAGCAATGTTTGTCTTGACAATGTAAACATATCCAATTTCCATTTATTCCTTAATTACTTGACACAATAACTTACTGTTTTTACAGTTTAAATAATTTAAATATAAACAGACAAGACAAAGAAACTTTACTATTTTTTTTTTAAATAAAATATCTTTGCAGTTTAAGAAACAATCACTTCAAAATCAATTCAAGTAGACAAAGGTATCTTTACCATTTTAACCGAGTTTATGAGGAGGGTGATTTTGTAAAGCGTGCTATCGTAATGAGAGAACTGGAGTAGAAAATGATTATGTGACACAAATGTTAAAATATCGTATAAAGCTATTAAATTCCCATCTAAACAAAACATACAATCTTATTTCCACAAATATTATACTAGACTCTACTTATTTGTTGTTTGATTACATAATTGGATACTCTGGATGAAATCCCTGTTACGAAATACGACTGTGATAGAATTCATGAAATTAACATACATAACATTCATATAAGACGCTTATGTCATAAACCAAGACGCTTATGTCATAAACCAACACCCTAAATCAATTTTACGAAAATATCTTACAAAGATACATAGTGATGCAATTTCAAATATTAAAATTTATTTCTTCTATGTTATGCTAATTTTTGTTAAATTTCTTCACTTTTAATAAATCACATTTTTTATAAATAATCCTTGTTATTCAAATATGGATCTAAATTTCGAACTATAAATTCCTATCAAAATGTAATTTTCGATCTATCGAAATAAAAATTATAAACTTTATAAATAATTTAACAGCTAGCCAGTTTATAATACGCAATTTGTACATCCTTACAACCGTAGATATAAAATATGGCTATTAAACTAAACAATGCAGACATAAAGAGTCTTTGTCTGCCCATACATTGTATTGCTTCTATATACTTAACAAGTTATAGTATTGAGCCTACCGACTACAGTAGGCTCGAACCTGTGATCTCATTTAGAGTTAACAAAAAACAAATTTTTAAAAAATGTACTTACATATCATTATAAACATCTGAACATAAGTTGAACGGTTCCCCGCGTAACGTTTGGATACTAATTTTTGTTAATTGTTATACTCTACTAACTACCTCTGTGTTAGATAAAAACTTTTGAAAATACAATATCTACTCTTTAAGACAGTTTATTGGTTAAACATCTGACCGTAAGCACTTCGATTTCCAAATGATTTTCAAGATTAACCACATTTTAAAGAAAGATAAAAGTTTTAACTCTCTCTGATGCCCTCTGGCGACCAAAGCAACTTTGCATATGGGTCAGATGGGTCAAATCATCGTAGTTTCGTCATTTCCAGATAGACAAACAAACAAACAAACAGTTATTATAGAATTATTCTATTAGTCGTCTTTTGTTTATCGTATCGGCAAGTAGGTACGTCTGACGCCTTACTGTCGTCCCAGCGGGGAGTCCGTGAACAAAACCCAGTGAAATCAATAACGTAATGAGTAAATTGCGCAACACAACACCACTATTCACAGATTGACGTCCATTGCTTTCGGACGCATTAGAACAATGATGAAATTGCAAATGGACGCGTTAACCTATGCAGGTGATGGTGAGAACTATTAACATCGTATCTCGCTTTGATATAATGAGTCCGATTATTTTGACTTATGTTTATCATCAGTCAATACGTTGTCTAACATCGCTACAGAGGCACAGCGAAGCCATTATTTCAGACGGCTTAATGATCGAACTAAAGCTTTATCTAATACAATCTTACATGCAATATAGTTCCAGATTCCCATAAACTAAAGAAATAGCTGAGATTACTTTTGTATCACTAAGATACACCATACCTATTCAAGATATCAAAATACCAAATTTTAACTCGAAAAATGTCTGCATTAATCACTTTGACAATAACACTGACAAACAAAAATTCAGTATTGCTCGATACTAGTAAAAAATATAACGTGTTAAGAACTACAACTGCCCTATATTTATTATTTACTTAACAAAGCAAAAGGGTTAGGTTATTTAAGTGTTAGATACAACGATAGGTAAAAAAGATCACCCATTTTAACTTACTGGTGTACACGGTAGATATTTACTTTCCATGAAGTTTTAATGAGTGAAATAAAAAACTACTTGCAATGCTCGTAAATCAATTAAATTTCAAGTCACTATAGTTATCGATAATGTCGATCTGCAGTTGAAAAACTGTCACTATTCTCTTATAGGAAGTTAATCATATCACTTTATTCCAATACATATTAATAATATTTAAAAACAAAATTACAAGCGAATCAATCATGTTAGAATGAAAGATGAACATTCAAAACAATACTTGAATGAGCTCAAGGTTGAAATTCGAATAGAGATATGAGGTTGCAGTTCACTGCCTCATCAACGTCCTGACGCAAGCGGAGAGTTCATCTGTGTACGTGACTATGTTTATATAATTACAATAATTCTAAGACATTTTACGAAAAAATTCGCCTTTTCATTTTATTTTAAGATATACCACTAAATTTATTGATGATAAGTACTTTCCTTGCTTGTATAGGAAAATACATATTTTTCCAACAAAGTATGCAACATTGCTGCGTTCGAAAAGCAATTTTTGACAAAGTACTCGAGACTAGACTTAGAGAGACTTCAGAGAAGCGATATCAAAATTTCAACTTACCTTGATGATTGCTGAAATTCGCAAGATGCACTTAAAAAAATGTTTCGTAGACAAACCGCCAAATATGTCTCTTTTTAAGTAACAAGTCACTCTGCACTGATCCATATATCATCTGTCGCAACTCAAACTTCTAAGAATTTTAAATTTTATTACAAGTATTATAAACTAAACTATTCAGACAGACAGACAGACATATCATTTTAATATTTTATTGGTCGTATTAAACTGTATATATTAGTAAGTACAAAACATATGTGCTCTCTATCACCTTGAGGTCTCATGGGTTGATTGCGTTGCTACATTATCAGTTGTCTTCATGTACATACAAGTACAATGTTTTGTTTCTAAAGCAAAACATCGATTTTGAAATGCTAAGGTCTGATGTTATCTGCGCTCGTGTGTTGCGACACGCCGATAGACAGACTCTTTTCAAACTGGGAATCATATTCTTCTTGTTTCATTTAATAATGACGTTTAATTTGTAATCATACAATTCATAATGTTGCAACATAGCATCTTTGACTACGAATACGTATACGCATCCAAATTATAAGCAATTTGGATCTTCATTTTTCGTGCACATACCAATGGAGTGAAGTTATTAACACAAAATGAAGGTCTTTATGATTTTAACACAATTATATTAATAACCAAAATCATATTAAAAACACCCCAATTATTTAAACCGTGAAACTCAAAATGCTAAACAAATAAATTTAAATCCATTCACAAATAGTAGGTACTCTTAAATGTAACAAAAGAACAACGTAAATAAACGAATAAATAACAATAAATATAAACATAATAGCAGACAATAAAATGGTTTCCGTAAACGATACGTACTCGTCATATAATGATATTTATAAAATAGTTGGATAGGAAACAAACAATGGCGGGTATCGGATGACCGGGGCGCGATCGTTATCAGTCGATCCCGGATTTATGTTGTGTCCTGCGGCTACCGTTATCGGGACTATCGGCTTGTGAGTGCCCGTGGCTTGCGAGCCAGGCATGCATCAAAGAACACCTGAGCCAGAACCACAGTACTAAAATCTTAAGTATAGTGTGTTTACAATAAATTTAAAGTATGATTATCCTACACACAATTGAAGTAAATGAAATTCAGTAGCAAAAGCTTTAGTTTATTATACTCTTATAAATTAATTAACCCACGATACCAGTCTCACGTAAGTACTTATCTACTCACGGGTAGCGTTTTATCTAAATCCTAAGTCTTTTAGACTTATATTTTTGACATAATAAAACTATAATTTAAAAAAAACGCATCTGATTTATTTGTAACCTCTATCAACTTGTGGACATTTGCGAATTGAAATTATAGTTACATCTAAATATTTCGTACCAGACTGTGATCATAAAGACAAGATTACTTAACTTGATACAACTAAATGAATCAAAGAATTATTAATTTTAAAAAATATATTGCATTGCATGTTATGCATTCAAGTATAATACTCCTCTTCATGTTGAACGCAATGGAATAAAACAATTAACTATAAATTTGTAAGGCAATATATTTACATCGTCAAAAGGTTTGGACAACTGCAACAAATACAGACAAATACAGTTGTAGGGAACATTTTTTTATATCATTTCAGCTACGTAGTAATGAAGACGTATACTTAGCTAATTCCTTACTTAAATTTTTAATTTCAATTAAATAGTTATATGTTTCACTAAGGAATTGTACCTCAAATATGAACACTTGTTATAATGACTAGATAATAAGCTGAATCTTTGGAAAGCGAAGCAGATAAAAAAAAATGAGAACTAATTATACATTTTAATATGGCACGAGAGTACATACATATCGCGAAACCAAAACTTTAAGTAAATATTTTTATGTATTTTATAATGTTTATTTAATTAAAGCTTAATGTTTATTTACTGAATTATTATTAAAATAATTTAGTATTCGATACTTCGCAACTCATGGTCACGATGGGGACCTTGTTGTCGATGTCAATGCAGTATCCGCGTAAATATATTCTTTCTTTAACAGTATATTGATATTATAATAACACTTTAGTTAGTATTTTTTTTACTATATATATATATATA
>DWLR01001117.1:0-19835 GCA_018246295.1 Papilio alexanor hazarajatica
TAAAGGCCATACCGCAAATAGCCTATGAAAAATGTATGGAAGACTGGGTGAAGCGTTGGAGATGTTGTATTGCAAGCAATGGGGCCTACTTTGAAGGCGATAAAATAAATTTAAATGAATAATTTGTATTTTTTGTTTTATTGACAAATTCCCGATATTTAGTACACAGAATGTATATGTTATATTGCTTTCGCTCATATAACATTGCTTTAATAAGAAATCATAAATGCGTTAAGATGTATATGTTTTTGCTACTAGTTTTTCTTTAAATAAAAAATAAATGTATATGTAAAATGCATTTTCTTCTGAAAGACGTATAAAGTTTTATATATAAACAAGTAAATTAAAAGTAGTTTGCTTTTATAATTTTTAACGTTTGAATTTTTAGGACATTTTTTGTACAAATACAAGAGCAAATATTTTTACTTTCTCGTAATTTAATAAAAGTAAGCCGACGAGACAAAGTACAAAGGTAGAGATCTGCTCACGACAAGTGTATTGTGATTGGATGTTTTATCATTTTGTTAGGCTGTGACTCGAATAACCGCTGTTAAAATATCACGGACACAAATCTGAGGTCATTGTGTACAATGTAATAAAATTGACTTTTATACGGGTTTTCTATAAAATGTGATCGTAATCGTTTCTTTTGCTAATATAATTTATGTATCTTGTTAGTCTGCATTAACACATTAGTGTTAATATTTTTTTTAGTATCATAGATACTCAAAAAATATTAAAAGGAAAAATTAGATCGGTTGTTTGTTCCGTATAAAGTCACGAACAATGGAACCGATTTTAAAAAATTGTTTCATTAATAAAAAGCTCTTCGATCAGCGAATAACGATAACGAATAACGAACTATAAAGCGATTTACCCGTGCGAAGCTGGGACGGATTGATAGTTATCTAAATCTTCTTGGTTAGGTGAAAAAATATTTATTTAGCTCTAAATTGGTTCTTAAGAATCTCTGTTTTGTAAATTAGATGGCACAAAGTTATGATCCTTTGACAACAAAAATTAAGTTTACCACCGTTCTTTATTTTACATAAACTTTTTTCTAGAATTAGCTTTGTACAGATATTAAAGGCTTTATGCTGTGTAAAATACAGCCCTTGTAAGGATACAAGAGCTGTATTATGTATACTATATATATTTAGGAAAATCAATTCTTCAATCTTTCAACGTCACCATTATTTTTGACTTGGATATATTTATATAACATAGAGATGTACCTTAGCTGGTTTTAGTGTTTGTGAACAAAGTATACTCTGTAAGTCGTTGTAAAAGAAGGTATAATATTTGTGAATCCATCGGGCAGTTAATTTGATGTTAAATATTGTTCTAACACTTCACTGAAGCTTTATGTTATCGTTCACTGTTTAATGGTTGTGATTATAAAAATATTTGGCTGGGTATCTGTATAGATAGCTATAAGGCATAGAGCAATGCTCGGAAAACATTCTTTACTTTAATAGGTCAGAAAATGAAGATATCTTTATTAATAGTCATTACATTACATACATTGCACGGTTTCTTGAAATTTCCATAAAATAAATTAAATACCAAATAATGTGGACCAACGTCTTTTTGTAAACTTCATATTTGTTCATAGTTTTACAGTTTTTTCTTCTTCTAATAATTCAGGTATGTTTTAATAGTTTGGCTCAGTTTGTTTTTTATTATCTTCAAAAATATATAGAAAATCCATCTGCTGAGCGAGGCCCGTTTAACATGTAAATTTGCATTTCCATTCAATTATATTCAATCGTTTAGGTCAAAGATTGAACTATCGCATAAGAACTAGGATTATTTTAATTGAAAAGGTTAATAGACGACGTGTAGAACATTGACTTGATATCTTATACCGTTTCAAAGTTAAGTCAGTAACTTTCTAATGCCCTCGGGATAAAAAATACCCGAGTTATATTGCGAGCCGGGAAGTTAAGGAATATTTCGTACATTTGAATTAGCGGGGATTTATAATAATCAATAGAACGTATATGGCAATAACAACCAATACCTAAATATTGAAAATAAAAAATGACATAATACCCTTACGGCAATAACAGTGTGATATAATTTTTGCCCGACTTGCCTCAAGAAGGGTGATGTTTTATGCATGTTTGTATGTATGTGTGTACGTATGTCTGATCCCTTGTGACCTGTAGGTCTGGTTTTTTGATTTTTGAAATCAACTATGTCTTGCTTTCATTCATCTTTCATTGTGAGGTAAAAAGTCTTCAAGCAATCTTATTAACGTCGTAACAGTTTGTTATGAAACCGCACTATTTGCAGGTAAGCGCAAGCAAGTTTACGGTTTGTAATTTCAACACTGTGCTAACTATTCTTGTAATTAATTGTGCGGGTTATACTTTAATTATTTACTTTGAAACTTGTGCTATAAAGATACTAGAACGTATGCATATTTGTTCATTAACCGTTTTAGTGCCAGAGGTTTTTAAAAATCCATGTCGAATTGTGCCATGAAGCGCGATAGCGCTTCCTTCATTTATCTGAGAATAATGCCAATCGACGCGGTCGCGCTGCTCTTGTTTTTCGTCGAAATATGCCGCCCGGCGCGCTCGCGCTTCAGGTTGATAGGCATTTTTTTAAGAAAGACAGCTACTTATGCAGGGTGTTTACGATTAATTTAATGAAAGTTTGTATTTACTAGTGGAAATTCGACAGACTCGCGACAAGATGCCTACATGCTGAATCGAGCGCGTTGCGAATTGACTATCAAAAATAGCGACACGGTTCACCACAGTACGCGAACAGCGCGATCGCGCTGCGTGGCACTAAAACGGTTAATCTCTTATATTCACTACTTATTCTCTACTACTCTACTCTTATATTATTCTTATATTATACTTTATATTTTTAAAGCCTTAGTACAGCTGTTATTATGTCTTAGCTTGCTAAAAAAAAAGACAACTGAATACGTCATAGGTCAGGTGTAGGTCAAATTATTTAAATAGTCATAATTTCATTCAAAATACCGCAGCGTGCATCTTTGGAGCCTAGCTAAAAGCAACCATTCAGAGCATCCTTTGTAGACACAACAACGTGGAATTTGTTTATTTTATAAATTAAGTATTAAATATCATTTTTGTTGTTAAATAATTCTTTGATGCTCGTTTTATACTTACTATTTGTTAAGTCTCTCTAACTATTTAGTCCTTTTTTTAGTTCTCGAGAAAACATTGAAAGAACAATGTTATAAATGTAGTCAAACTATTTCTTGACAAAGTGAATCAATTTTGAGTTAATATAGAGACTAGTAAATTCATTGACTCACGCACAATTGATTTTTCTAAATGTCCGCAAACGTTTTTGTATAGAAAACATAAGTAACTCAATTGATAACGGTCAACGGATAATGAATTGAATGTATCATATATGTAACTATTTTTGTTGGACGAAATAAGATCTATTTTTCTATTTCGTACATTATGTTCACTTTCTCGTTTAAAATAAATTAGAAAATATAGCTATATATAGCTATATATACTCGAACAAGTATTTGTTTTAAAATAAATAATACGTATGTAACATACACCTGACATAAAAAATTACATTTCCAATCAATTCCGAAATTTTAGCCCAGTAAAAAATATCCCGTACATTCTCAATTATTAAAGTTTTATTCTTTTAAATCGGCTTTTGTCGAATTTTGTTGATTGCATTTCGGAAGCTTTTATTTCGATTAAAATTGATAAGTTTTTTCCATTGTCAGAATCATCATTCTGACAATTTAATTTTGAGGAGAAAGTTTTTTTAATTGTTCAACTATTTTACTGCTGACCATTTACATTATAAATAACCTTTTTAATACAACGCAATAAAGTATATATTTAATCCAAATGCTAAATTTGACATTTAATTCCATGGAAAAGAATGCAAAATGGAGACGTATCTTCAAACTGTAGACTTTAATCTCCGACATTTACCTTTAGGATAATTCATATGTAATCGAGATGTAGAAATACGGAGGTTGTATTATTGGCGAGTTAAAATCCGCCTCAGATTCTTCAGTTTAGGTTGATAGACTAAAAATATAGCCTAGCTTAATTTTCTCTTGACGAAAGCATTTCTAAAATCGGTTCAGTAGTTTTTGAGTTATGAAAGAACAGGTAAACAAATTTTCACTGTATAATATTAGAATAGCGTAAGATAAATGTTAAAAAGTATGTCAAATATATCGTCGAGACTTTTGAATTTGAATTCTGTTAACAAGGTATTTTAGGGGTTTAAAAAGGAGAAAGTATAAGTTTGAGACACGTCCTGCATTATTTATTAGCAAAGAAGGCAGATGTAAATAAACAACAATTTGTAAACTTTGTGACTTTAAATCGTAAAAGATAAAGTTTAAAGGAAGACTTTAAGTGGAGTGTTCATTTAGAATTGTAATATTCAAATAACGCTTACGAACGAAAAATTTTCGTTTTGTTTAAAAACGACCGAAGCGAATTTTGTAGAAGAAAATTATTTAGCGTTCGTAACTTGCACGTGGTACAAAAGTTATTCATAAAAGAATAATTCTTGAATATAATCTGAAATCGGGATACTATAAACTGAGGTATAAAGTTGCATCTTTTTATCTTAATTTGTAGGCATTTTAAGTACACTAGAATAACACATGCGGTTTTTTAAATTAATGAATAAAAATACATAAAGCGTTCAATGTATGCTCGGTATTGGGGGTGATATACTAATGATGAGGGTAATTAAATTATCTCATTAGTTAATGACACTGTTTGAGGTCATAAATATAAAATTTCATTTAATTTTCACAAAAAAGGCAACTAAATCGCTCTGTGATAAACTTTCCCACAAAACATGGAAAGACTCAAAAATGTAGTAACCAAGAAATGGTGGCTACTCACCAAGATTCTGAAAAGAAAAATTTTATCACCATGTGGAATCGAACTCAGTACTCCGTGTTAATACTTGGGTAACAGGAATAGGCTACGAGGTCGTTTAAATTCTCAATGGACTTTATGTAGGACTATTATTCTTTGCTTCTTGTAGACATGGGTTACAAAATTCAACTAAACTCGAAAACATAACATCGGTTTCTTTTCAAACAAGCTAATGAAGCAAACATGATATCGGAACATTCAATGAATCCTGAATTCGAATGAACATTCGTAAAGATCAATTTTGCGTGAGTAATTCGCAGAAGGTACTGTGGTCTGACGTTGACCGATTTGGGAGCGCTGCGCGTTACATTTTATCTTATTGCGTACTTGAACAGTTGTGTTATAAGTCTTCAGAGCCGTTACATTGAATACTTTATAGGATTAAATTGCCTTTATTCATTTCTTCCTCACGGTACGACTCTGACTTCTTCTATATACAATATATTTACCCACATGTGCTCTTCAGCTACGAATATTCTCAATATTACTTTCGTATCTCACCAATTTGATGGCACACAAAAGACACACGAACGTTCACAAAATCCTAAATAAACTATTTTATATTTAATCTGTAAATAACTCTCTTTAAGTATTCATTTATTTTCCTGCAAAGGAAACTCCTGTACTAAAAAGTAGCCATATTCATACATAGCAGTAAACTCGTATACGCAGTGCCAACCTAATTATAGCTGTCCTACGACGTGTCCTTGCGCGGGAAAAAGTGAATCTGCTGCCAACACGACACGCGCCAATGGGCAAAAGGACTACAACAATGTGACATGTCATTATACGCTTGCTGTTTTTATTATTACAAACTTTTTTATGAACAAAAACCGACAAGGTAGTCCGGACAGCCACATACGCCAAAGTTACGCTATATTTGTTTAGAGCTGTTGAGCCGTTTAAAAAATAGATCATAATAACTACCTTTCTATCTCGTAAAACACATGAATGATATATTTTTAGTACTATCGTTTTTTTAAAGAGAAAAACTATAGTGCTATACCACAATTCCATCTTATTTTAAAAAGCAATATGATCGATCGCAATTTAATATTAACCTTTTTACTTATCACAAGGTTCCTTGTGTTGCAGTACAATCTGGTACATTGATTCGGTTAAATAGAATAAACCAGTTGCACAAGCCCCTGATTGTATTTCATACAAAAACGTGTAATTTGTCAACATCTGTGACTTCATTATTGTTAATTAAATACAGTAAATTAATAATGCATTGATATTAATAAGCCGCGAACAAATATTTATCGTTGCACTGGGCAAGTCCATTTATCAAGTTATTTGAACAAAATTTAATTACTCCGTGGTATTTGTTGATCGGAGGTAATAACCTATTAATATCATTATCGATACACATTATCTAACAAACTCGATAAAAAATGGATTGCTAATTCGAGATCTGTATATCTAAAACAAGATAGAAAGTCAATCTAAAAGTCTTCTTTTATTATATCGAATTTGGATACGAACATGACTGCAATTAAATGAATAGGCCATTCGAATCTACTAATAATAAATCATTCTCTGGTAGTTTCGGATAGTTTCGGTTACAGATACTAGATTTTAAAGGAATTGTAAATCAATTCGTCACAAGAATCGTTGCTTATCAAACAATGCAAAGGAAGCGTGTCTCAGCTCGGTCGAGAAAAAATAAAAAATTGTTATTAGATATTTTATTAGCACTCATCGCTTATCGGAAACAATTCTGATGGATAGGGATAATTTTTAATTTTGAATATCCGATAGTTTCGGATTCGGATACGGAGCTTCATAACATCCCTGATAAAAAGTAATTCTTTCTACTCTTTTGTTTTCAGGATAAACTGCAACTGTAGAACCCAAGGCTCAGTTTTAGGGTCCAGTTTTATGAATATTCTATTCTATTATGCCGTTTTATGAATACAGCTACACCCGAAATTTGAATCTTTTATTGTTTTCCGTCCAAAGTAATTTGCCTGCGATGTCTGCAGTATTAACTAGCTTGTAATGTGGTTTTTAGTATCATTTTCCTTTTTATTACACTTTATTGTATTACAACAAGAAGCGGGGGGGGGGGGCGATTGACGTCACTTAAACTTTTTACACTCCTTGAGTTGACGATTATCAACTTCTAGAGTTAGAAGAGCTTAAGGTACTTTTTCCCACAAATATATTTACTGATATTTTAACACTAATTTCAATACTTTTTTTCTATAACAAAGCACAGAATGTTATCAAAAATATGATATGTATAAATACTTACCGATTAATGTAAATAAGTAAATTTAATAAAGGCTTGTTAAATAAATGTCAGAGTAGCCGCAATAATAAAATGGGCGTTTGTTCCAAAACGTAATATTGACTTTACGATGTGGCTTGAAAATCAAATAAAGCTAGTCTCGTATCGGCCATTAAAGTGTTAAGAGTATAACCGACACTTTTTAATGCCAAGCAATATGGATTAAAAGTAACACCTCAAAGAATTTAGACCTAGCTAAACGTTGCATGTCAAACTTATTTCGATAGTAAACCAGCACCATATACGTTAAAATCCAAATCCGTTTTCTTAATAAATTTAAGCAATAAAAGTTGATAATAACGCAGCCACTCACATGTAGAATTAAAATTGTACAAATCTAAGATTAAAACGTCATCGATTAATTTGTTCTTAATATATAATGCAGTAACCAATATGTAACATCAATTGCAATTCATGAAACTATTATTTCTGTAAGGTATTTGATAGCTAATAAGAATATATTTTGTTACAAGCATGTTATTACAACAGTTGTAAAATTGTTCTTAGCATGACCTAAAGAAACACTGAGCTATTTATTCAGTACGTTAATTCTTTACTGTTCCTAACTCTTTGTTGCCAACAAGGCCTTAAGTCTCCTGCCTTGACAGTTCGACGTGTCTTGTTTTAGATCCTAAAAGCTTCTTTATCACTTTATACTCGTTTTCCCTTTATTTGTCTCCTCATAGACATTCACAAATGGATTCAAATTTACAATAGGTAAATAGAAAACGTAGTTCAATTTATTTTAATATTCGCGTCGTATTTTTTACTTCATGGATTCTATTTTTACTTTCACGCGAAAAACGCGTCTAATGTTGTTGAAAGATATGCTGTAAAATAGCGTCTAGATTTAGGATAGATTTATAAAGAGTCACTTCGTCTTTTGCCAGACAAAGCCTTAGAATGTTACATCTATAATGGCCAAACAAAGACTGGATAATTCTATTGTCTCATAGGCGCTAGGCGCTTATCACTTTTACTATTTCAGTAAATTCACTGCACCGCTTGCCCAACAAGATCTAAGAGACATCGAAATTCCGGAAGAAATCCATTTTGCTTTAATTGCCAGCTGGAAATGATTGCTTCAATCAGGCTGCGGTATGCGCGAGGCAGAATATTAAACGATAGATTAGAATTTTGATTACCTATTTTTAACTGTGTTGTCGATGCACGAATTTCTATTATTAATCTATAATATGGCAAACTTTACTATAATGAACTTTAAAATATTAAATTAAAAATGTAGCGTTAAGTAGACTTTTTTATAGTAGAAGGAACCAAACGCAAAAGGGATTCATCAAATGTTATATGACCTGCGCGACCCATACATATCAGCAATAACCAAGAGTTAAGAGAAAAGTAGTAGATAGGGAAAAATAGATGTAAAAGACGAGATAGGAATGGGAGTATTAGAGTCACGTAACTCATAGAGTCAATCTTTGACAATCCCCTGTTTTAAAGAACGCAAGCACTACGGGTAAAAATACTAAAATAATTCCTAGTCGAGTGACAAACGTGACAATGCAACGCAACGCGATTTGACGTAATGTAAAATTGTTAAATAGTCGTATGTGTTTGAAACGCTAATGACTCAATGGTTTAGGGAACGGACTACAGATCCTGAAGTCGTGATTTCGAATTCCCCCTTTCGACTATTGTCGTTTCCCATATTCTCACAAAAGCGTTTTAGCTTTATTAGAATGGGAAAAAAAATGCGAATTCAGTATTGGCCGCATCATGCCACATACTATCACGCTGTGTCGCGTCCCTTTGCAACTCTCTCCTAGGACTACTGGTCACTGTCACCTAAAGGTCTTCCTTCTCTCACCATTTATTTAAAATTTTAGCTACTCGTGTTCCATTTATGTTGGTTACATTTTTTTAAACTCATTTACAGTTGCATTAGTATTCAGCACAGAAGAGGAACGATACAATTAATTGCGAAATTACTTCACAAAAGGCGTTTAATTGCTTTTAAAACACTCTTTAGTGTTAAAGTGCATTCTCTCTACATTTCTGTTTCGTTTAAAATTGCAAAAGCGAAGTTATATTGAACTTTTAGGTCAGTGTTAAAGTCGAAAATTGTCTTTTCGCCTCAGAATTATATTCCACTATTCTAAAGTATCAATATAATTTTTAGAAGTGTATTTTTTGAAGTATTGTTATTAAACAAGACTTTAAATGTTGTAATGTTGTACGACTTAATTGTTTCAACTTGTCTGTCGATATTCATGATTATGGTTCTATCAACTTATTCACATTAATTTTTAGTTTTGTTATCCTTTTGGAGTGGCCGCTTTTTTTTTTAATTAACACTTTGATAATATAAATATTACGGATAATGTGATTATTGACTCATTCAGCGTTTACGCAAGTTTTAAATTTAGTCTCAGTATTACAGCTTCAGATAGACACTAAAAATGCTTAATGTTTGTTCTTCCTATAAAAATATTTCTTTGTTTGCTTAATTATTTGGCTCCTTCTTTATTTCTCATTTCAAAGAAACCCTTGTATTATTTTAACGACGTTTTCTTATTAAGAGAAACGCCCCTTCAATTATTTCAAGTCATTCTAATTTAAATGGCTACTATTTTAAAACGTCGAGTATTAAAAATACAACATAAAAATATCTTAGAATAGAAATATGAATCATTATCTCTCTGCCCTTTTCCCACTTGCGTAAGGCCGCCACAGTATGTACTACTCTTCCATATATTTATTTAAATCTATTACACGGTCTAATTCACAAATCGGGTTCATTTAAAGCATTTAGGTATCAATTAAAGGTGCCTATTCATTATCATGAACTCAAATTTAGTAAATTATAAGTTAAAAAGTGAAAAGCTTATGTAATTGTTGTCATCCTGGGGCAAGGTCGTTCTGAGTTATTTTCACAAAAGGAAACGCTCTATCTTTATTATGAAAAAAAAAAATGCGTCGTGTAGTCGATGTGTTTGTAAGAAGTTACAAGCCTATCCATCATTGGAACTTAACTGATAAATTCATATTTTATCACACCTGCCAGTACGTTTTCATAGTTCATTGATATATTTCAATAATTAGTTTCTCGATTTCCAGTTAAAATCAATTATAAGTAAGACTTAATTATTCTTAAACAAAGCAAAGGTTAAGTTAGTTGTTGGAAATACACAACAAAATGCATAACAAGGAATCCGCAAAACTAATAAATTCCTATCATATTTTTAGTGCTGAATATAAAATACAAAAAAAAAAATATAGTATCATTATATTGGACGCATGTAATATTTTTTATAAAATGAATAAGAAACTAACATAGATTTTTAAGAATCGTAAAATTATAGCTAGTTAAGCTATAATTTCCTTAGTAAAGCCTCGTGAAGCTAATATATTGCGTTTCATAAATCCTTGATGTAAAAATATTGTGAATCCGTTTGGCATCGAATGTGCCTAATAAATTTGCAGTGTTTTAATTCCCTCAAATGGAAAAACGGTATTTTGCTGCTATAACTGAATTTGCTGATATCGCACGCCATTTTCAGGTTTAATCTTGGAAATCAGAATGTAAACAGACATTATACATTGTGGATATATTTCCCATTCCTCTAAACTTCAGAAAATTTTAGAACAGGATGTTGTTACTTATGCAAAACTTCCACCCGGAATAGTTCTTTAATATTCTCAATATTTGATTGTGTGAAAACAATTTTTAATTTGATCACGCCAAAAAAGTAGTAAATTGGTCGCAAAGAAATCTATGAGCAAAAAATGGTATAGAAATAATATTTATTACATATATAAACTCATTGTTATTATTGATAACAACAATGAATTAATAAACTTTTTCGATCTCTCTTCTAGTACTTTCATTGACCTTAAAAACATATCCTCGAAAAGGTAAAATTGAAAAAGAAATATTGTTTGTTCTTGTCCATTCTTCCGACAACGTGTTTTAATCTTTCGATATATTTTTCTAAAGGAAACGAAAACAATATGAGAGAATAACCGTAACAACACAAAATTGTTACGGGAAACATAAAAAATATTGCTCAATTTATAGTCTATTTCTAGCCTATATTAGGAGGCTTCACGATGAATATTTTATAAGATCGATCGAACTTGTTTTATCATATTTTTACTGCGATGTAATTTTTGTTTATGTCATACAAATTTTTGTGACTCGCTAATATACAAACAGTGTGTATAGTCTGAGAAAGTTGTCGTAAATTTGAAATCGTTGAACCAGTATTGGTTCAACGATTTCTTAGTGAAAATTTTTACGACCTTGACTTTGATAACATATGATATTGTGATTAACAAGCGAGATAGCCGTTGACTTTAAGGTAAAGGATAAACTTACATAGTAATGTAGTTTTATATGATTTGCTTCTAAGACTGACGTAATTGATGTAACGTAAATATAAAACTGCCCATAAACTCCCAAAACCTAACTTATTTCCGACTATATTAGATTCAAATGAGTGAAAAGGAAAGATTTAGGCCTACCATTATACTCAAAATTTTAGCTAAATATTTATTTGCATGCTATAATTGGAATAATATGAACTTATTTGAATACAAGCCCGTTGGGAATCGTATCGTAAACGTAGACAGACAAACAGCACGATACTTAGCAACATAGTTACTCATATTGTCATAGCTCTTACTGAAGTAGTGCATAGGCTTTATTTATATTGTACACCTTCTTAATCCTTCTGTAAGGTAAATATTCTGCTGATCAGAGGCAAATGAAAATAATTAACTAATTTATGTATTCATTGACAATAAGATTGACTATGGGTTTACATCTATATAAAAAAGTCAATTTTTGCTTCTAAGCGTTTATAAACTATTGATCAGATTATGATGAAGCTTCGATAGGATATTCTAAAGACGCCCTCGTGGTTTTCTGTCTCAAAAAACCTGTCAAAAATCTGTTAAATCTTTCGCTTTTAATGAAACTTCTTGCACTATGCTTTGATATTATACTGACTCTTAAACTTTTTTACTTTGGGATGTTTCGCGGCCATATTTCAACAGACTTACCTGTTGAGTGATGGAGGTTTGTTTGTGGACAAAACGCAAGTTTACATAGGACCCAGTGATTCGATTGTGAGAATTTCATTACGCTTACAAACATAGTTTTGTTGTTAGAAATGCGCTCGCTGAAAAAAGTTTCATCATGTTTGTTTTCCTTAATTATTTTATACAGTTGTCTTTTGCGATGGAACAAACTCGACGAGTAAATTATAGTTGCTTAATTAATATTGTTTTTCGGTATTACAAGGATATGCAGTTTGTATACATGTATTGAGTCAAACAGATAAAACAAATGAATATATAGAAAAGACTAGGAAATTTTTGTAAGTATTTTAAATATGAATTGTAACAATGGCGCGGCACACCGGAGGTGGATTTACGAGCTACGAGGATAATATATAATAAAAAATAACAATATTTAAGATTAACAGAAAATGATCGGTAAATTGGTTGGACCTTCTTTCTTGTATCATTTTATTAACAGACTTCAAAAAAGGAGGAGATTCTCAATTTGACTGCATGTTTCTTTTAATGTTTATTATCACAAAACTTCGTCATGAATGAATTGATTTGAAAAAATATTTTGTTGGAAAGGGACATTTAGTTTTAATCGAAGTCATTGGGTAGAAGTTCTGAAGATGTACCGAATATCTAATTAAATTATATTAATTTCGATAATAGATAACATGTGTCAAAAAGTTTTTATTGTCAAGATAACCATAGCAACCGATAGTGTAAATGAAACTTTTCTTTTCTATGTCTCAACTCTAACAAAGGGAAGAATTATACCAATTTGAATTCGGCTTCGAAGATTATTTTAAGCATAGTTTTTAAAATGTTTAAATTGACTAAAGTGCTTTATAAATACTTCAAAAATAGTCAATTTCTAACGATAAATACGAACCATTTTTGATAACTAAAAATATTATCACGTTTATAGACATTTTCATTGTTGACTTTACCATACAAGGAGAAAATATTAGGAAGGAAATATTATAATACATATATGTATAGGGACACGAAGATAATATAGTTCATAAGAACAGGGTGTGTTTTGAAAGGGTCCTAATTTGCAAGTTTCAATTGTAGGCATAGAATATTGTATTCGAAATGAGGAAACTGTATAAATATGTTATGTTTTCAAAGTGAAATATTAAATATGGGCCTAGTCAAATTGTTTTACTTTAATTTTCATCACGTCGATTTAAAACAAAGGCTCATGGAATAAACAATTTTTGTAAACGAGCAATGATTTTGTGCATACTTATTAAACATTCTTAATAATAATTAAATATATGAGATAACAAAGTCTTAAAAGAAAAAAAAAGATAAACTGACTTCACAGACCTTTTGGACGCCAAACTCAAAGTTCAGATGACATGTAGGCCCATACTACATCTTCACGTATTTAACTTAGATGAATTTTTGGAGCTATTGCTCTATAAATCATATATTACACTAACTATATATTACGCTATAAATCATTTCATACTATTCGTATAATATTAAAATGTTCCTATGATCTCGCTACGCCAAATATTTGAGTCATAACGTTTAATATATTCGTAATATTTAATATTGACTATTTTGACCTGATATGTCTTTGGTGAAAATGTTGAACGTTTAAAAAAGTTAAGGTTATTCTATGAGTACTTTTCGATAATTTCACTTTTTAATTGTCAACATTGACATTAAAATCGGTTCTGTAGTTTATTGTTCGCTTTTCTCTTTATATTATTAAAGATTATAGCTCAGTTCATGGGGTTATGTTTTCTGTCTAAACTACTGTTCACATTGATAGGAACAAAAGTTATTCAGACCCATGGTTAAACAAAATCTATTTATTTACACAAAATGTGAGACTTAATATTGTGTTTGTTGATTTATTTCTTGTTTAAACGCATGGTTAGTAAACACTTTAAATATCAATTGGCAATAGGCTGGTGACTAAAACTGGCACCAAATTTGAATGATGCATCAAATAGAATTAATACGCCATAATATCATGGATTGTAAATCAATGTATACTCTGTTGCTAGTTTTTGTAACCACAAAAACTAAAATGTTTCGTGAATAAAGGGTAACAAATGTGTTAATTACAAGCGTCATTCGATACTCGCAAAACAAACTGGCCAC
Organism: Papilio alexanor hazarajatica; assembly: GCA_018246295.1. Lineage (NCBI taxonomy): Eukaryota > Metazoa > Arthropoda > Insecta > Lepidoptera > Papilionidae > Papilio > Papilio alexanor. Next base: position 14,377 of record DWLR01001117.1, read on the forward strand.
GCCCCATACTTCTTTTGTAAAACGTGTTTACCACATTACACATCCACCAGCTTTTACCGACATGTACATTCTGAAATATTAAAATACTGGATCAGAACTTTGATGCTGTTGCAATTTAAACATAACTAAACTAAAAGATAAGTTAAAAAAAAAAAAAAATGTTCATTGTTCTGACGAATTGACGAAAGAAGACTTAATTTATTAAATCTTATCTTATTTTCACTAGAACTACTGTAAACCAGTGTGACTTATTTTTAACTTGTATATCTTAATATCTTAGTGATGAGATAAAAGGCACTTGAGCGTATTTTATTACAATAATAGTTATTGGTAGATTTAAGGAATTAATTCACCATCTCCTTTTATGAAGGCAAGCTGCTTAATCACAGTGACTAGTGACACTAGTGACTTCATGATAATGAAGTTGCGAAAACCATTCACAATGTGAACAACAATAGATCTATTCTTTCGTATTGTCGGTAAAGCGAGTGATATCGCAGTAGGTACACAAAGAACAATTGCCACCTTCAAGATTTTTCTTATCTTTCGGTCGTGGTCGAAGAAGATATCTTTCGGTCGTGGTCGAAGAAGATATCTTTTGGTCGTGGTCGAAGAAGATATCTTTCGGTCGCGGTCCAAGAAGTGTTCCTCGCAGATATGTATATCCATTCCGTTGTGACCAATCCTGTAGCCTAAACGGTTTCACAGAATTTGTAGTGTGAAGTGACATTCGATTCGTACGCATTTTTTTGAAGATTTTGTGGCCCAGTAGCGAGACCTTTAAGCCAATTCGTATTCATCTCTGGAGTGTCATAGAGGTACTTATTGTTTTTTTAAATTGACAGTAGTCAATTATGGTAGTCATGAATTAATTAGAAAATTAATTTATGATTATATTTCAGTGAGACCTTATCATCTCGTAAAATTGTATCACTTAGCAGAGTGCTATCCTTGGATATTTTGCTTGCAATTGCTCATTCAGCTTATTTCAAAGTTACTGCTCGACCCACTAATTGATAATTCAGTCCAACAGTTCCAAATTTCATGCGTCAAGTAATATTGGTTATCTGTAATCATATGCCTTATCCAATAATCGCTCTCGCTCAACTTTCGCCCTCCCACAACTAACTTGGAATGATCCGTCACCAGCGGCATCCTTGGGGATTTGAAATTGACTTGGTCCAATAGGACTTGCGGTCCAACAAGAAAAGAACGTTTACTAACTTGTCAATTCTTTGATTTTAAAAATGCTTTGAACTATTCCTGTTCTCAAGATTTGCATAAAAATATGAATATATGTTTCATTTTTATTCTTATTGTCAGGCTGTTAAATCCCACATCACATATTTTTTTATTCATTACAAGCTGCAGAACAATTTATCAGTCCGCTAAAAGACATTTATTCCGACGGTCGCGTTGAGTTAAAGTTAATTGCCATGATAAACATTTCCAGAGATAATTTTACGACGACCCGCCAAATTTGTCTGGAATATTTAATTTTAATAACAGGCCATTTCTTGATGGCATATTGTTCAAAGTAAAAATAAAAAAATAATAGTTAATAAGTTTTGGTATTAATAGTCCTATTTTTATGCCCTTATTTGGATTTACGTTATAAACAAAAATTAGTACTGATAAATCAGTTCATTTAAGGCTTACGATGTTCTATTTTTGTAGGCTGTGGTGAAATCCAAATGCCATTCTACAATGCAATATAATCTGTCAATTCCAAAGCTATATTTCCATAACATAGCGAGGAAGACAGAGATTACGGATTTCTATTTGACAATGATCTGGCACTCACTATACGCCCGAACGTCTATATGTATAAATGCTTACGTCTATGTATAAATGGTTACGAGTACTCTAAATTGTCTTTTGTTGTTGTGTTACCAAACTTCTCAATATTAAATAGTATGAAATATTTCTTTCCACCACGCTTATTTCTATTATAATATATTTTCTTCGGTTTTTTTTTATTTTTACTATCTGAACCCGACATGTATTGAATAAAATGCCAAAAGAATTAAAACAATATCAATGCATTGTGCAAAAAGTTTAATTAAAAACGAAAAATATTTATATAGATTTTTTTATCTAGTAATTGACAAAAAAGTTTTATCATAATATGTGTAATGGTTTATTAATACATAGAGGGCAAATAAACAAACGTTGATTTTATTTATATAGATATCTTGATAAAAGTACCACTATTCTATCAGTAATGTAAACTGTATTTTTTTATTATAAGTCATAAACACATCGTGTTCTATCAATCTATACGGTTAAGTTTATACTTCTATGAAATGTACGTGAGAAACCATTTTCATTACTTCGTATACATTGCAGCTGTCTTCAGATCTATTGAAGTGGAATATTGATCTCTGGTGTTATTTTACGTAATGGTATTCAGTTTCAAATGTACATTTAATTTTAATTTTGTTATAAAATTATTAAAATGCATTATCACATAATTTATAACGTTTGGGACGTTACAGATTCAGACTGAAAATGAGTTTGTGTTTGACTAAAGTATTCAGCAAAATTGTTTTTATTTTTTAAAAGCATCTCACAAAAGGTACTTGAATTAGATATACGAAAATTTTTAATGATTTAATTTCTTGTGTTTTTAATTTTACTGAATAAATTCATATAATTATTTGTTTCGCAATATTGCCTTTAAAAATGTTTTACACATATGACATTGATTATTTTGAAACAATAATGATCCTCCTTTTAATTTTCTTAATTTTCAATATAATTGTGCTAAAAATAGTGAGAGTTTTTAAATGGTTTTTATTTTATTTTTAACAAAAGAAAATGGCGATTTTACCTCATTTTGCCGATGATGCTAAGACGTTCTATCTAAAAAAGAGCAACGTAGTCGAGTAAAAGCCACCCCGGCGTAGCTGTGATCTAATAAGAAGAATCGGAGCTCGTTTGCTCCGCGCTAACAGCTTCCCGCTTCGGCGCTTTACGGACCTCAAGGAATAATTAAAAATTATCGGCACGCGTTAATAACCCCACTCTTAGAATAACGTACGATACGCTTAGACGTATCTTGTACAAAAGCATATATATATACACATATATATGTTTTCGTACAATATACAGCTAAAATACAGAAACAGTGCCATCAGAAAACCACACTACCCAGAAGTATTATGTAAATTCGGTACGGATATACGTTATATTTTAATATTTTTAGATATGACTCTATGCAGTGAACTATGTAAAAATCCTATCATTTTTAAATTAATTTTAGATGACATCTTAGCCAGGTCAGATTACCTATTAGATTAGATTACAATCCGATCGATTAATAGCTAAAGAAACATTTGTGCTCCTTGTTTAATGTTTGAAAAATGGTAAATTCGAAAAACTTCCTTTAGACTGAAATATTAAACATTTCTTACATGTTGTTCGTAATGTAATAAATTTATATCGTTTTCACATTTAAAGGAGAAAAAAACACACTAAATTCGGCTTATTTCTAAATGTTGCTCCGATAATCTTATGACATGAAATTGTATAAATTTTATCTTCGTATTGAATTACGACGAAGACAACGAAAAATGTCCGTAACATTGTTTAAAGTAAGAAAATTACGCGCGAAATGTGATGGCTTCTGAGACAGGACACTGTGATTATTTTTCTTTGAAATTAAACCTTTTAAAAAGAAAAATGAATCCGATTCAACAAAATGACTGAATTTTACTATAGAATATATGTTTTCTTGTGGTTATAATATGTAAACGAGTAAATAGCTCATCTAAAGGTTATTTGCGTAAGAATGTAATAAAATTCCATAAATTTAATTCTGTATAACATTGTTGGGTCATCCCTTCCTGTCTAAGAATATAAGAGATAAATTATACACGTAGCAAAAGCCGACATAGTGAGGGTCGTAGATTACAAATAAAATAGAATTTAACAAATAAGATGTTCCACTATTGTTTACGTTTATTTGCAAACGATAGCACCAGTTAATAATATAAAACAAAGCGTATAGCTTTCATGAAATTAAAATAAAAGGCCCTTTGACTTGCATACTCCATCACAGTGAGATATTCCATTAAGGATAAAGTCTGGATAAGAAGGTGAATGTTATCGTTCCCTTTGGTAGTAATTATATGGCTGCTTAAATACTATTCTAAGTTCAGCTAGTCTGTTATCATGACGACTAATATTAAAATACATTTCACAGTTTCTTCTACAATAAAAAAATAACGAAGTACAAATGAAATATGAAAATTAAGGAGATTAAATGAAAATTATTTAAACTCGAGTAACCGTCTAATAAATGTGGATAGCGTTAATCTTATCAAATAACGTTAACGGGGCAATTAGATAAAATTCCCAGCAAATTTCAAAGTGAAAACTGCAGATTAAAACAAATTAAAGCTATAATACCGGGATAATGTAACTGTCTTGATACTGCAGCATATTAAAATAAATCGCATTAAAATAAGTAATTTAACTTTTAAGTTAGAAGGAAGCGAACGAACAAGATGGAAATTTTAATGGTCACCAATACAAAAGTGTCAAGAGTTACGAATTCGTTGCCAGCCTTTTTGTACGGATAAAGAGAAATGACGGACGAGACGGATTAGGTTTTACGCACATCACTCGTAGCTCATGATCAAATAGAAGGCAAAACCTGTATTCTGTAAGGTTGTGCTATTTTCTCGGTCTATTCTACCATTAATGCAACAGCAACGTTCGCTACAACTGTTGCTGACTGTACCACTGTATTGGTTTTACTTTTAAGACATGCTCAGGTTCAAATATAGTAGCTGTGTCCCGCGGTTTTACCAGCCACGTATGTTGTCAGCTTTTAAGGTGGTAGCGTTAAATAGCCTATAAAGTTCCTTAATAATTGGACTGTCAAATGCCAAATAAATTATTCAGATCCGATTGTATTATAAATAAAGATTACTCTGGAATGTGATATGAACTTTATTTTACAAAATACAATTTAAAGTGAACCAAAACTTTGATTGTCATTTCAATAATATACGTGAGCTTCGTACACAATAGAACAGGGAATTCAAATGCCTCGTAAGCGTAAAATCCAGCGTATACGTCTTGACACTTGTCTTTTACGGATTATGCATCTACTTTAATGTACGACGAGGCTTTATCCATGGACTTGACGTGTGCGAGGCTGTAAGCTTCGGAGAAAGGAAGAATTCTTTGTGTTTATTTATATTTCACGTATATTAATATAAAATGTTTGTAGGCTATAAGTAGCATATACTCATAAAGGCTTGTCTACAAAATTATACCTTTGCCCCGAGCTTTTAACTCCATTTTTAAGTACTAATAATATTAGAAATGTCTAACTGATGAGCAGTATGTATTTATAAAATTAGTAGTTAGTAGTTTACACTTACACACACACACACACACACACACACACACACACACACACACACACACACACATATATATATATA
>DWLR01001118.1:0-19833 GCA_018246295.1 Papilio alexanor hazarajatica
TCATACTATTTTTAACTAATGGATGGAAAGAATTAAAGAATATTAAGGGATGTATTCTGCAGACCATAATTTTAACCTCTCTTAAGACCTAAAGTAACATGCGATAAGTTAGTTGATTTATTTGAATATCATATAGAAAAAAGTATTGCAATAGCGTGGAAGGTGATAGTAGGAGCGAGTTAATCTCATGTCATGTCAGTGGCCACTCGAGGTGACCTTACGTCACACGTCCACCGCTTTGCGCCGCCACACGCGCCGAGAATACTAACGTCTTCGGAACGCCTTGGTGAATCCTTGGCTTCAAAACCGAGCTCCTTTCTTAGACTGTTGCGTTTATTGCACGTTTTCTACTATTACCCATTCGTAACGATCATTCCGCTTGTGAAGGAAGTCGGCGGTGCACGATATGAATCGAGCGGTTTCGCAAGCACTAGATGAATGGTGAGATACAACCGCAGTGGTGACCGACGGTTCCATACAGACTGGCCCGCATTTCAAATTTATAAATACTGTCGTACTTGGTAAGAGGACATTACCCGAATATTTGCGTTCGTAAAGTATAAACTCACGTTTCGTACGTATGCGCGAACGCTGTGGCGATTGACCTTTGATCGGAGTTCTATGTATCCAATGCTCTATGAAAAGGCCTTTATATAATTTCATCATCGTCATTAATCAAAAGGATATTTATCTTGTGAATATGCAAATTGCATATTTTCCATAAAGTCATAGTTTTTAAAGAGCTCGTGTCTTCATAATTTGTACAGTCGTAACAAAATTTTGTTTAATATCTTTTTAGTACATAAGTTAATGTTGTGTCTAGGTTAATGTTCTCTAGCAGTTTTCGTAATACATATACAGTACGGAATACGTAGACTATGTTATCTGTAATAATGTAGTTAATAAGTTTAAAATAGTACAAAAATAATTTTCAGGTTATTAATTATAATTTTCAATAAGATGGTTTCACAGTATCAACTTTCATAATATCAACACAATTGCACTAATTTCGTTTAAATGTAAACGAAACATAAAGAATTGTATCGTATCGTCGTAGCAGTCGATCCCTTCATCACATGATTCATACGACGCACCATGATTTCATAATTATAGTTGGAATCATCATTGTCTCACCTGAGGACGTATGTTTAGGTAGTTTGGCGCGTTTCCTCTCGCGGAGATGGCACCGGGTGTAGAAGCACAGTCACTACCCGACAGTGGACATCTAGTGTCCCGAGCGGTCCGTATAAACTCAGTGGGGGCGCTGGGGTTGCGAGTACAAGTCGCGCGGTGCTGATATGGATCGCAAAGTGCGCCTACGCGGCGTGCGGTCGGCTTGGTACTGGCGGCGCGCGCCGAGTTCGCGCTCTTTTATCACATCGCCTCACGCGCCTTCAACTTGACTCCTTGTGCGCGCCTGCACAGCTATGCCTGTCTGCGATGCGCCGCAGGAAGATGCCACTAGCCATAGCCACTAGGTAGGCATAGCTTTTAGAGGACATCTGCTTACTTTTTTTCGTTACTGTATTGTTTGTGTTTACGTCGTCTTGATTCTTCTATTCTTCTAAATTAGTCTAGGTTTTTGGATTAAGTTGCTTCTGTATTTGCCATAAGATGTGAACGTCAATAAAGTGCAAATTACGAGTGGTAAATTTGAACGTTAGGCCGCGGCCGGTGCTATACAATTTTGAATGTGAACCAAGAAATGGATACCAGAATAAAGTTTATCATGAGAAATTCAATAAAAAGTTTATTACGAGCAAGTATTTTACTTTTTTTACTCTCTTTGTCTTTCATAGCTGTCAATGAGATCTAAATTAAAATTTTGTAAATTAAACATGAAAACAATTTAAATGGGGCTCCGGTATATATGCGGTAAAATCATCTTTCAACGAGAGGAGAGGCGGTTTTTATCTCATACCAAAAACAAACTCACTATTCAGTACCTCCTGAACCGCCTGCAGGAGTGATTCACTTATTAACGCTCGCATAAAATTTATGATCGGAACTGGATTACCCTTTTTAGCAAGCATATACATGAATGATTGGAGACAAAGAGTATCTCTTCTTCATACATCAATTTAATATACTCACTTGATTCTAGAATATTGTATGAAGATACATAAGTACATAACACTCACGCCAATAACCGATACCGAAATCCATGGCGGTAGGTAGAGATTACAAATTTCCATTTGGCACGGTCCTGGCACTTTCCCGCTTCTTCTACATACATACATGCTGGCCTATAAAATTTACGTACTTACCTACAAAAACTAAACTAAGTTAAGTGGCGCAGCGACCCAAAGTGGGCTTCTTTTCATATGAGAAGGGGGTAAACGAGCAACGGGTCGCCTAATAATAAGCGATCACCGACGCCCATTCGCAACACCAGAGGAACCGCAAATGCGTTGCCGGCCTTTAAGGAAAAGATACGCTCTCTTCTTGAAGGACCCTAAGTCGTATCGGTTTGGATACCGCTGAGGACAGATAATTTCACAACGCGGCTGTGCGAGGCAGGAAGTTTCGCGAGAACCGTACGGTTGTGGAATGCCAACCATCAAGGTGTGGAGGGTGGTATTTGGCGCTCTGTCTCTCTGAGTCGTGCGATGATTAAATTGGATTGATTCCACAATTCTTCAGAACACTCCCCATGGTAAATGCGGTAAAATATGCAAAGGGAACTGACGTCATTTCGCTAGGCCAAAGGGCCAAGCCGATCAGCAAGAGCTTGGTCGTTGGTCACTCTTTTGTATGCGGTCAAATGGAAGAAGCTGGTATTGTGGGGCTCTAGTCCAGAGATGCAAGCAGTATTCCATGTGGCCCTGGCCTGGCTAGAAATGTTTTGCAGCATGTCATTGATATGCAGAAGAAACAGGGTGGGCGACAGTACACAGCCCTGTGGTACACCAGCGTTTATAGGTTTCGGATCCGAGCATGCACCATCAAAAACGACCTTGATGCTACGATCCTCCAGGAAGCTGGTCATCCAGTCGCACAATTTCTCGGACAGCCCGTAGGAAGGTAGCTTCGAAAGAAGCGCTTTGTGCTACACCCGATCAAAGGCCTTGGCTATATCCAAACTCACCGCCAATGACTCCCCCTTGCCCTCGATTGCCTCAGCCCACCGATGAGTAAGGTACGCTAGAAGATCACCAGCTGAGCGACGCCGACGGAAGCCGTACTGACGATCGCTAATCAGCTGGTGCTCTTCTAGGTACCTTATGAGCTGGCAGTTGATGGTCTTTTCCATAATTTTGGAGAACCAAGGGGTAATTGGTATAGGCCTATATTTGGACGGATCTGAGCTATCGCCTTTCTTTAGCGGGCTCACTTGTGGGCTCGTACAAGAGGGCGGCGCTCTCCTTTAAGGCGAGCGTCTTTGAGGGAGGCGAGCCTAAGCTCAGTACCGTCCTTATCAGGACAGGGAAAGGTGAGGGTGAGCCTCATCGGGCGGCGGGCAAAAACCCGGGCCGGGGTGGCGCGACCTACTAGGTGGGTTGCGGTCGCCGGACGGGACGTGGATGGGCACGACCTCACTACCCCTCTGCTTACAGAGGGACGTGATGGTGCGCAATCCTACGTCTTGCGCGTAATCCCACCGCTGGGACCGCGGGGCCCCGGTCTTTATTAAGACATGGACTAAGAGGGTCATTGGCCCTCTACTCAAGGCTACACGAGTAGGGGAGGGCGGGGAATCCCGAACCTGCATTGCATGGTGTCGTTTTCGAGGAGTGCGTCGCGGTGTAACGTGCTAGTCGTGCGCCCGTGGCGTCCACAATGGTCATGAGGGAACGTGTGGTTTTTAGTGGGTATGCCTACCTCCTTAAGAGTTACGGGCCAACTCTGAGCGTGGGAGAGCCCCACAGACGGAGAGGAGAGCCCCGAACACGGGACATGCATGAGGTTCGCATGTTCCACACGTTAAAAAAAATCGCCTTTCTTTGGAATCGGGTGAACTATGGCAATCTTCCATGATCTCGGGACAACGCCTAAGGAGTAGAAGAGCCGGAAGAAACGCGTTAGGATCGGGGCCAACTTAGGAGCATATGTCCTAAGCACGATGGGAAGAATTTCGTCGGGCCCACTCGACTTATAGACATCTAGAGATTGCAGCGATTTGCGCACTGATCTCTGGTGAAATTGGATATCTGACATAAAGGTTTTCGGCGGCAAGTTACCTTTGTCATCCAGAGTCAAGTTGGATGTAAAACGAGAGCCCAGAAGATCAGCCTTCTCCTTTGCGGTGTGGGCCAACGTGTCATCCCCTCTGCGCATAGATGGTAAAGATGGCGTACAGAAATTCCCTTAGACAGCCTTGGCGAGAGACCGAAACGCATCAGTCCCCGAAGGAAGGGGCACTGACTTCTCTACAATGCTAGCCACGTGATCAGACTTTGTCTTGGCAATAACTCTTTTGAAGGACCTGGAGCCTGAGTTATATTTCTTTTTGAGGACGCGGGTATTTACATCTCAAGCCGCTGACGCGTCAACCAAGGCTCGATAACAGTCCTGCTTGTACCATGATAGTCACATTTATAGGATCGACCAAACCAAGGCCGGGAGATTCCACCGATGGGCACCACAGATGATGGAATAAAAAGTTCCATCCCCTGAAGGCATCGAAATCATCCAGCTTGAAGCAAACTTGCTCCCATGGGTAGGATGCATAAAGAAACCGCATCTCATCGCAGCCCGGTGACCTGTACATGCCTACATTACATACACATTCGTTTTGAACCGCGAACGCCTCGAGATGGGCACAGTAGTCTGGATCAGGCAGGGGTCCAACGAGTCCAAGGGGGTTTGACAGAAACCTTATAGCTGTCCAGATGCGTCGTCAGCAGAAGGTCCAGCAGGGAAGGTGTATGATCGTCCACATCTGAGATTCGCGTAGGCGAGGTCACTAGTTGTGTTAGATCATATGATAAGGCAAAATTATGGACAGATTTCCCCGCGTGGTCGATGGTACGTGAACCAAGCCATTCGGCATGGTGGGCATTAAGGTCGCCAAGTACCACGACTTCAGCAGTCTATTTTGGCATTACCGCTATGGGACATAGCGGACATAGCGGCACGCGTAGACTAGCGGGTGGTCATCGCTATCCACGCGCAGCCACAAGACAGATAGGTAGAGCTTCAAGACTGCTGAGGCGACGAGAACAAATATCCTCTGTTACGTACACACATACCCCGGCTCGGGCAAAAAGGAGTGCTCCAGCTTGTACCCGGGATAGGATAAGTGAGTACCATCGCAGAAGATATCTGCGTCGCTGTGAGGAAAAGCAAGGCCGGCTCGGCCGTCTCGAGATGGTAGTGGACGGCTTCCAGGTTGGAGTGGAGTCCGCTGATATTGCAGAAATCCACAGCAAGCGTGATAAGGGTTGCCGTGAGATGTTTGCGTTGTTTGCGCATACCTACAGCAGTAAGCGGAATTTTGCCCTCCCCAGAATACGCAGGGCAGCCCGTGCGTCTTCGCTTAGACCCCAAGAAGGAGTCGGAGCGTAAACGCCCGGAAGGGGATTCTCCAAAACTGAAGGTTTTGGTAACCCCCCGGGGTATACATTCTTTTAATCCCATTATTATGTTACTAAACAACCCCTTGTTGGGTTCCCCCTTGGTGGGAAGGGGGATTTTGGCCTCCAGCACCGCACTCATCAGACGAAACGCATAAATACATCTACTTCACGCCTGTTTTCTGTGCGGTCGTGGTATTTCACCGGTCGGTTGGGGCATTCGTGCAGCTGCAGAAGCAGCTGCGGACGCTACCACTGTGAATATCAGTGTGCCTTGTTCTCCGATACTAAAAGTCTTCACTTTTCTCAATACCTCGCCCTGCCACGCCAGCCTTACCTATAACATTCAGAAACAAAATAAAATAGCGTGTTTGTTGTGTAAAACAATTTACTTTTTACAGTATTTATACCTATAATTCAAAACGATGACCTTACCGATTTGAGTGAGCTCAAAGACTATAAATGGACAAATATTTACAGACTATAAATGTCATTTCAGACGATTCAAGTTCACTGGACGTTCTGCGACATCGGAAAATTTACATTTCAATTAGGATTATTTTAACGGAGTCACTTCGAGTGGTATTAATGAAATTCTATACCTCAGAAAAATTATTAAACACCTATATAATGAATTGGTTTAAAACACACACACACACACACACACATATATATATATATATATATATATATATATATGAGCCGTTCAGTGCACACATCGGTGAGCTCCACTTTTTGAAAAATCTTAAATTTAAGTTTCAAACAACTTAGTATAGTCATAAGTTTTTATATTTATAATAACTTCTCTAAATAATAAAGATTTTTTTTTGGCCATTTAATAATAAGTAATTTATTTCAGAAGCCATTTTGATTAACTCCAAACTCTAATGTAAATCGTTTCAATAACGCAATTAAACTATTAATATTCGTTTTTATATATAAAAACTTGACACAAATCAAAATGACGAATCCTCACATTCAGCTGATGAAGAAGACATTATTTATAATATTGCTGATGAATTAATCACAAGTAAAATATTATAACAGAACTGACAAGATTCATTTTTATGGAAAAGTTGTCATGAAATATATAATAACGAACTTTTGGTGTAATAAAAAAAAAAACTTAAAAATTTAAAGAATGAATTTAACTTTATAATTTTTTTTCAGTTGCCAAATCGATTGACTCCACCAGTCACATAAAAACGATAACATGACGATTTTTTTTTTCATTTTTCTTATTGATTTTATATACCGTTAGATGAAAGCTGTATCTGTATTTATGCGTTCTACATTATATATTTGAATTTATATTATAACAGGAATTTTAAAAAACAATATACATTATTTCATCGCATTTCTCAACTTTTGTTTTATGAAGTTAATCGATGTGTGCACTGAACGGCTCATATGTATAATGTAGTTAGTGTATGTTGAAGAAAAGAGAGGGGCGTGCCACGATTGCACCAAATGGTAATTCGTAATCATCTCCACGCCTTGGGTTTCACTTGGAAATATTCTACTTGGTTGCCACATGAACTGAAGAGATCACAACTTCAGAAGAGAGCCGACATATGTATGTATGGAGTTGCTAAGTTTTCATCTTACCACTGAGTGGCTGCGTGATGTTATCACAGGGGATAAAAAGTGGGTCTTGTATATCAACTATACCCGCAAGCGCCAGTGACTTCGAGCTGGGGAAACGGGCGTACCTCGTTTCTTCACTCCTCTGGATTACCTTTCGTCGTTCTCTGAACGTAGTAAACTTCGAGCAGCTGAATGCAAGCTAGCAGTTGAATTTATTCTGACCAAAAGTCTGTAAAAAGCGCGATCGCTCTACCTTCTGGTGCAAGCCTCCAACTCCTTACTGTTGGGGTGTCACATGGATGTGTTTTATTTTTTCCATCTGTGATTGCACAGTGTATGTACAGATAAGGTAAGGTAAGACTTTTGGGTTAGAGCAGAACTTTAGGCAGATAAGCAATGTTACCAAATTGAATATGCTGATTTCCAATTTTCTCTGATATCTTTTAACAATTAGAATATAATATACGTGAAATAATGTGTTGAAAATTATAATAAAAAAGGAGAGAAAAAAAAATGATTTTATAACAGAAAAATACTTCATCTTCTGATTGAGACCTAATTTCATACCTAATAAGCTAATGTTCAATACAAATGTACTACATTTTATTGAAACCCAGTAACTTTAACTAACCTTAGCCGCTAGCCGACGAGCCATCGATTATAGTAGGTACTTGTACGAAATAAACGATTACTTAATAACTTACAAATGTTGCCGGCCCCTTCCATTCTAATGTCTAAACATCAGGCCTATTTCATATTTACGTTCTAATAAATCAATGACATAAATCTTAGCTTATGTCAACAATAATGATGTGGCCGGCAAAGGCCAGCCGCCGGCCGCAGTCCAGCTTTTTGCATAATCACATCCATGGAATGTCGCCGTAATATGATAACAAAGAATGATGATCAACTGTATGATTGTAATAATTTATCGCCCTCCCGAAAGGTGGCAGCCAACCGCGGCCTGTGAGAACTATGAGGCCTTCGAATGCTACAACTTTTTAGCTCTAACTTAATTGATCAATAAATCATTAAAGCTACAAATATTTTTATAAACATAGTCTCTGTATATTGTTTGATCGTCTCGATAACTAGCCGTTCGAGTTCGGCCGCAATTTTGTGAATTTAAAAATTGAAAAAGTGAGTGATTTGAATAGACTTTCTTATAATAAAAACGTGTTTACTACGTTAAATAAAGTTACTTGATGACACTATTGGGTACATATGCTCCAGTAAGTTTTTCGGAAGAAGCTTACACTCGAAAATGTATTAATAATTTTAATTTTTAATTTAATTACTTAATTGGTTTTAATATAAAATATTGATTTATGTTATATTTTCAATTGGCGTTTTATATTGAATTGCTAAATCGACTTTATCTAGCATAACATACCGCAAACACAGTCTACGAGAAAACCAATATGTCTGCGAGCCCGTTCAAATTGATAAACCACATGAAATCACAGATAGCGAAACCTCCTTAACGCGCAACGAGTTGTATATTATCGTAACGCAATCCATAAGAAAACGCTACAATAATCGTACATTTCTCTTGACAATGTTCCTTTGAATAAAGAGAGTTAAGGCGAAGAGATACAATGTCGAAGATTTGTTTGCTCGATGCGTAGAGGCTAGCATTGCATGATTACCTGTTGTACTATAGCCGCTTGAAAAATGGCCTTTCCTGCTAACAAATATAAGGAGAAACTCGTGGCGTACGCGACCCTTTTATCTCCAGCAAAGATAGCGCGGTCTCGCGAGCGCTTCGCAAATGCTAAATTAGTACGTAGTCAAATGTCATCGTCCACTATGATATTACAATCAAAACTGCCGTGGGAAACACGCTCGTTTGTAACCGTACGACTTGCTCCTATAAATTGTACAATGAATTGTGGAACAATCTAAGCGTAGACATCGCATAATTCAATCATATTAACCGTATTACATGAATTGATACAATAAATTATATTAACGGCCATATTTTATATGCGTTTTTATTTCGTCGTTTACGAAAGCCGGTACATCTTAGATTTTATCTTAATAGTTCAAAAATAGAATCCCCTTTCTATGATATCTTCAAAAAATACCATGTATCATATTCAATAATCTGATAATACACTAAAACAACGGTCCATACCAAAGCTCCAAGTTTCGTGGGCCTTCAAACTAGGTAACATCACAACGGTCGACCTTGATAAATGTGAATGTGAATATCTTTTTATGTATAATTTTACTTTTCGAAATTAAATACCATGAATCAATATGTAATATGTCCATTGTGACTTAATATATCACAATTAAAATGTCATGAATGTATACAATAACTTAAAATTGGTGAATATTGGCAGTGGTAGAGTCCGCAACAATAACATCTGTTATTGCATGGGCCGGGCGGAAACACCACGACCTCACAGAAGACAGGCGCGGAGTAGAAATTTTCTGTACTTTATCTAATGAGTGAGGTGCCAGACGTCCAATTCTAGTTCTCTTCCCATTCCCACTCTTCTCTAATAAGGAAAAAATGTAAAGGGGAAGTAGAGTTTACGCATGAGAATAGATAGGAAATGGAAATATCCTTTTTTCTGTTTATCCTCTCCTCTGTCCATTTGAAGTAGGCAACGCTTCTTCTACTCATTAACGTGTTGCAGATGCATATGGAAAGCGGTCACTTAACATCGGGTGACCGATTTGCTCGTTTGCCTCCTTCTTCTTCTTTAAAAAAAAATGTTTTATGATCAAGAGTTATATTTTTTGCAGAAATCGCTAATACCACCACCAATAAATATTAATTAATAATAATTTTTCACTCTAAAAAAATCTCACAATCACAATAAGATTAAAACAGGTATAAATGTAAATTTATTATATCAGTTTAAATGTATAAATGAATATATGTGCAAATAGTATGGCATCAAGAAATGTCAATAAATGGACAATGAGTCGAAGCAACAGGTAACACTAGGAGTCCGGGTACGCAAACGGGATGCGAGCGGCATGGCCCGGCCAGGCTTCCTGTTTTAATCTCCACTTTTTATAAACTGCGTGAGGTCGTATGCGTTAGACGCTACATCAGAAATGATTGGAATATTTTAACATAGATATAAAATCTACACTATTTTTATCTTAGTGTATTGATTCCATCCCATTATACTATATTCAAGCATTATACCAACAAAAATGTCGCTATTCCGGTACGAAAACGACGAAGTCAGACTGAAAATTTACATTATTCTTTCAAAAGAAGATGAACGACTAAGCCATCATTTTTAATAAGACAAAATGATGAACGCATAAATCTTTGTTTCCTTAACGATTGCGCCCGGAGTTAAAAAGCAAAACAACCTTCGCATCGCGCTCACAGCACACAACCGTACGCCTCAATGTTATAATATATTAGTTATTATGCACCGAAACGAGAATATATAAAGCCTCAAACAATACATGAGTGTATTTTCTTATAAAGAGCCTGCACTTTGCCTGCAAAATTGACATCCAAATCAGATTAATCCAATCAATGGAAATTTATGACGCACCCGAGAAGCGAACGGGCCCATGCCATTGAGAGATCTGTGTGCCTCGCTAATCAGTGCCCGACCAGCAGACTATGACCCACCTGCTTACTCTTTCCTTACTTTTTTATGTTTATTATTTTTTGCTTAGATTTATAACTAGAGGAGTAATGTTTGCGAGCTATATTTAAGTATTTAATTTTATTTTGTGATTCATTTTAAATGAGCGTGTATAAGAAAAAAAACAAGTTTAACGTTGAAAAATCATACGATTTCCCCACCGACGCGACGCATCGATTCGATAAAATTATACTGAAATTTGCCAACGTCCTCAAAAATCGCACATCGAGTGTTTTTGCAACAATTACTGAAACGTTTGTAGCGGCAGCCGCTGCTCCAACTTGTCTTTGATTTATTTGTCTGCTTTCGGCACGAGGGACAAAGGTAAAATATGACCTGAAGCATCAAATATTCAACCTTATTAGGACACTGGAGCGATTCTTAATGTTCATTATAATAAAAATGCGATAGTTCATGTTGAGATATAAATACAGATAAATAATGATGATAGCTAAGACATCTGTAGGTAAGTACGAATTCGGAAGGCATCGGACTGTAACCGGTTGCGACTTAACGTTCTTGATATGTTGCCATATAACATTTATTTTTAACTTTTGTACTATCAAATATAATATTATATGTGACGCAACAAATTTAAATATAATAAACTTAATATAAGAAGAAGCAAACAATCGCCTATCAGCACAACCATACATTTTTTTTATTTAAAAAAACGTTTGCGCTTCAGACCTTCCTTAAAAATAATACCATCATAAAAATACGCCATATCATAATTATCTCATTCATCAAACACTTCTCTTGTGATTCCATAAATTTCATAGAAGATAACAGTTAGTAAATGTTCTTTTCAGTATATTCTTTGTCCGGCTATCAAAGTACCACTCACATAAATAACATGATATATATACTATTGAATGTTATTAAAATATTTTATTATTATTTATAAAACTTATCTTATATTTACAGTCTTATATACCTAACTTTGTACATCATAAAAGTGTCTTTAACAAGACAAAACAACGTGTAAAATTATACTGTAGCCTAATTTGCTACATAGGCTACCCTCTGTAGAAGTTTGGAACTATAAAGTTTATAGATTATTTAGTAAAATGAATAACATGAAATGCATTAAAAGTATATTCAGTTAAAATAAAAATAAATGTATGTAACAAAAGCAAATAATTGATGAAAAAGTGAGCATTAAATTAATACTGATATTAACAAGACAAAACAACAAAGATTGTTAACATTAAAGATATTTGTAACCGAGTGCTTTAAACGATACATTTTGATTGAAACAAGTTTTTGTCAATATAATTAAAGTAATAACCGTTTGAAAATATTTGCTACCATTGTATGTTACGTAGATTGAAGTACGTGGAACATTTCAATCAGTCAAGTTTCGGCAACGATACGTTTCAGTATCGTTCTCTGAAATGACAAATAAAAGAACTGTGTTTAAAAAATACAACAAACTAAAACTCCTGTCCAATACTGTCATGACGCATGCTTGTAAAGTGTACAAAAAATCTAATAAGACTAACAAATCTACAGTATAATCGCTTGTTATAGAAACAAGGGCATGCGGGGAGGTGAGACGTGTATGTCGCTTTTCTGAGTCTCATGTTATTGTTCACGCTGAGTAGAAACAGAACGTTACCATGAAAAGTATGTTTTATTCTATGTATATTACTAATATTATAAGAATATATTATTTGAGTATTTGATACGGATAAACTCAAAAATTACTATACTGATTTCATAAATTATTTTAGGGATAGATAGCTCCTCCATCAGCGAGTAAGCTAAACTACCCGAGCGAACCGTTAGGACCGTTTGCTAGTTATTTATATGTATATCGTCTATGTAATACATAATCTATTAATTAGCAATAGAAGCTACAAGAATATTACAATAAGAATATTTCGACACATATTTAATTCTAAAGTTACGAGTATCTTGAACGTCGGACTCGTACGAATACACGTCAGTTATATTTCACCAGGACTTGTCACATGATCCGACGGAGATACATCTTTAATTGGGTGAACCGGACTCGACCTCGGGCTCCCTTTGTCTCTTTACTTTTATTAGGAGGCTAGCCACCGTGTGATTAGATGCAAACGAATATTATTAAACTCAATAATAATGAAAATAGGATTTGCGCGTAGTTAATAATCGTAGGATCTATGGTATTATACGATTGCTTCATGGTCGTCATAAAAGAATACGAGGGTTTTGGAGTAATTCAAGCTACGTTACTAGTATACAATAAAGTACTTCTAAAGACTGGTGAAAGACTTAGAAAGAAGACGTTTCTCTCCTTTAAATGAAACTTCTCATACAAAACCATATATTTCATATTAATTCGCGAGTAAATCTGAGGAAATACCTGCATATTGTACAAATGCATATTGTATTTATTTCTAATTCAAGTTATACCTGCGAGAAGAACGCTGTCGTAGAGACAACAAAACGGCTCAATAAAATAGCGAAACATAGACAAAACGCTACAATAACATCAGAACGAGAACGAATCGCCAGTTTACGACACGAGCGCAACGACGGACTGCTCTACAAATGAATAAGCCATCTGTTCTAATAGCTACAATTAAACATGGTCGCCGGAGTGTCGGTCCGAAACCCTATTTGCTTAACATTTGGCTTTAAGAATCGATACCAATACGCCTCAGTAGTGCACGTTTGCACATCCCGCAATAATAATATTTCACCTTAAACGGAAGCTTTACTTGAATAAAATGTATTTTCGGTCGAAATACCATATCTGATTTCAATTTCTATTAAGACACGATAGAAGATGTTTTAATTTTTTTTAAACAAAAGACACGTACCTTACCTTTCTCACTACCGTATTTTAAAATCAGTCCCTCAGAGCCTCGATTTTTAAACTCAAACTCCACTCCGCGGAACCAAAAGGTTCTGAAAACATTTACTGCGAAATACATTTGTCAGTGCACTGCTTATTTTTAGTGTGAATGAAACAGTGAAACATTTTATTTTTATTCCTCAAAATCAAAGAAAGGAACCGTATCCCTTTGAAGACATTCTTATGAAGGTTTTTATTTTTATTATTAAATTTTACATTCGTTACAAGTTTAGGAACCACTGCCTTAGAGTTATTCCAAACAAACAAGTCTGTTTACCTGCAAATATTATGGTATTATAACAGGATAAGTCACCGCCTTTTTTGAATAGTAAAAACGTTAATAACTTGCAATGCCATAAGTTGTTAACATCATATGACATCTAAGATGGTAATCCATAAGAATTTTTTATCAAATATCAAGTTGCTCTGTATAGGAAAGCTCTTCACGGGAGTTGGCTGCTTTTTGCGCTCACCGGAGACGCGTTCGAGTAAACCATTCATATATGGTGGACTGTCATAATTAAAGTGAATAACGAACAGCATTCGACGCTTTTTACGGATACTGTAAATTATTTGTATATATTATTAAATTATTTTACAGTTCATTTACATTAAAAAAATATTCATTTTTACCATTACATGTATTGTACAACAAAGTAGTTAGGACGTATATAACTACAAATATATGTATCGTTAATGTAAAATAAAAAGGTATTATCATCAATGAATTATTAACTTCCTAAAATGTTAAAGAATTTGACATTTACGATTGCTTATATTTCTTTTTTATTAAGAAACAAGAAAATGGTGTAGAAACAATAAGGTAGTCTATGCAAAAATATTCTCTGACTTACTCGGAAAACATTTGATGAAATTTATTACAGATATAGCCTCATATTGAGTTCGGTGGCAATTATTTTTCCTTGAATCTTATTGATTCCCTTGGTTGGCAACTCGACGGTCCCTGAGCCTCCACTGGCCAGGCCTGTAATTGCCAAGTATTTTATTGTACTCGCTCAGAAGTTTTATGTCATTCAATTCAACGACTCTTAATTGAATAAGCGACATGAAATTTACAACCGTCATACGTTTAATTCTTTCTATTTAAGAAAATGATGAATCTTCAGTATTTCCGCCTTTCTAATAATAAATCTTTGGTTATGTCAATAAGAAATAATAAAAAAAACCAATTAATTGAAGTTTTACTCCCGGGTTCCCGCTACATTCACTTATTTTCTACTTAAAGTTTGTCTGATCCTTTGCACTAAGAAAAATATTTAGAATCACAGGCACCACTTATCTACCAAAATTACGAAGAAAATCCTCGAGCACGTAGTACCATTCTTTATCCTTTTTACCATGAATAATCTTTTGGTATTTGGAGTTTCAAAAACGACGGTGTCCATAGAATATCAGGTGAACAACCGTTCAGCTTGTTATGGGAGAAAGTGGCAAGCAGCTCACCTGATATTAAAAATAACTGCTACACATAGGCATTTCCAACAAGGTAATGAATTGCAGATGCGCTGTCTACCTTTAACCCTTTCGCTACTACGGGTGACTATAGTCACTCGCCACAAAACGCCGCATGGACACGACGGATGACTATTAATTGTATTGTTGAATTAAAAACATAATATATGTGTATGTAATTAAATATATGTATTTTAAAAGTAATGTAACAAAGAAGTTTTTGAAACAAAAGTCATGGCTCCGAATGTTGAAGACAGTGCGCGCTTAAAGTTCGCGCTTTCGGCGCGGTAATCCACGCAAGGCACTCCGCGGCGAGGACCGCCGTAGCGAAAGGATTAATAGATAGAGAACGAGATAAACAGAAGAAAGTATATTTCATTTTCCTACCCATCCACCCATCAAATCCCCAATCAAAGAGGAAGACCCCCTTCCCATAATTTTCTTATTAGAAAAGGGAAGTGGGAAGAGGAAGAAGATTAGAATTAGGTCGCCAGCGACACACTCATCAGACGAAACGCAGAATGCTTCTACATCCCACCTGTCTCCTGTGAGGTCGCAGTATTGCACCGGAGTTGGCCAATTCGTGCAACGTGATAAATTTAGTGCAGTCGTTTGTATTTTCAACTTATTTAAATCTCTTTCGAAAGTCACTTACAAGAATATTGACATACACCCCCCCTCCTTTAAATTGGTACTGGAGTTATCAGACACAGTCAGCTTGGGAGCAAAATACTCATGCACATGCTCTATTAACGAATTTTGTGAAGTAATAACAATATAACAATATATTTCATCGAAAGAAGTATATGTCATGTCATCACGGTGATATTTTGTGACCATGGTACGTTTCCCGGTCAAGCTCTTAATGCTAACTTTACCGCTGTATTTATATCCTGTACGAGTGTTGTTTTACCCTCGATGTATTTCACTTAATTTTGCTCACGTGAGTGTTGAAAATAAATAAAAGCCACTATGATACGAGGCGGGTTGCGAGTTATTGGTCCCCGTACGCCGCCGCGGCCGCTCAATTTCTCTAATTAATTAGCGATCCCTTAGATAAGAGTCGCTGACAACCTTATTTGTGACAAACAAATCTTTGGGGCATAAATTACACCGTACATGCTCTAAACTTGTTACGTTCATGCACAGCACTAACCGCCTCGTTATGTAATCGTACCGTCGCATAACAAGACTAGATAGCTTGCTCATTATATTCTATGCGTACTCTTTGTATTGTAAGGTTATTGATTAATTAATCCCTTAATTGTATATCAATATTTTAATACCATTAAGCATTTCTGTATAGCATTGGTTTTAATGTTTGTGTATATTTTCATTGCAAATACCTGTATCTTTCGTTCGAAGAACGCGCACAAATAAAATGATGTTAAATTATTTGCGATTATATTAATGCCGGCCAATCTCCTATGACATTTTTATTGAGTATCCACATCAATACGTCTAAATTAAGAAAAATGTCCAATTGCGAATTCATGCGGCGTTTACCTGTATGTCCTGACATTAAATATTCGTGAAAGATTTAATCCAAACAAAGCCCCAATAATTTACATTTGTCACATAAATATAAGAAGATGGCGCCGCCATTAGGCGTCGTTGCGACAGTACGCATTGTTGCGTTGGTATCGCTGCGTTACTGCACTTCTGTCACTTCATCACCGTCACAGCGCTGTTGTCGCTACGCTGCTGTCTGCCTTTGTCAATTTGCTCAATTAATATAGTAACTAATATAGTTCACACCTAATTGTATTTGTACACTAAAGATGCGTATAAACGATGTGATACAATTTCACATCCACACAAGCAACTATGTAGCAAGTGTAGTTCAAGTGTGGCAATGCAGGATATAATCAATAGATTAAGAAAAATATTACATCTATTAAGATATAATATTTTATTTGTGTACTCCTGGAAAGTGCTAGATCCTTGACCGCAAAAAACTATGGTAACAATCAGCTGATATTTACCATGACGACAATAGGTAACAATATCTTACATCTTAAGTATAAAAAAATGGTTTGGGGGGGCATAAAATTAACCATTTTATTCAAATTCGTCAAAATAAACCAAATGCCATAAAACGAAAACAAGTCCATGGAGCCAATATAAAGGCCATTAAAATATTTTTCCGCGATATAAACTGCGTTATCTTTAGTACGCTCGTTATGGTGAGCGCCATTTGAAAAGTTTTAAAAAATCTATTAAAGGGCATAATTTATTAAAGCGTGGCGTATCTGAGCGCGGGAAGTGGCGGTCGTCCGCCGGCACTATCGGCCCATGTATAAGCATTTGGTCAATTTGTCTACCCTCTGTCTCCTCTACTATCCTTTAATAACATTTTTTGTTCTCCGTATATATTACCGGGATAAAAGTTATGAGGTTTCGTGAAGGTATACTATTATTGGAGCAATTAAGATAGGACAGTTATAGTCTGCCTTTTAACGTTGCTTCTTTTGAAATCTAAATAAATATATGTGTTGTATTAATTAATATTTTATATTGATAAGCAATTACAATTAAATAAATAAGATATCTGCGAGTACAAATACTATTATTAGAACACTCCAAGCTTTCCGCACACTCTCCGCGCATTTGGATATTGACGTTGAGGCAAGTTTTTTTTTCTTTCACCTGTTTTTTACACCCAATTCATTATTCCACCCATTTTTTCTTTATTACAAGCCAAACATTTACTTTTAAATAAATCAACTAAATTAGTATTAAGTCTATTCGAAACTTTTATACCAATAGTTGGATATGAAATATTTAATCACTTGATTTAGGTATGATAATTAGTTGGTATTCTGCGTTTCCAATTTGAAACCTGATGGCTAGGAATGGATTTCTTGTCAACATTTACAATAAATATTGGTTTTTTTGATCCAAAATCATCCACGTGAAAAAATACTAGTTATTATTTCTGGACGATTAATACGTAAAAAGGACCCGACAAAAAGCGAATATTAGAATGCTGAATTTGTAAAAGAGATGTCAATGTATATAAATATCAATTAATGACACACATAAATTTAGAAAATATTTCTAAAACGTCTTAATTGACGTTTACTTCAATGGAAGCTACTCGAGAAAACGTTGAGTAACGTTTTACATGGTGCAACGTTCCTTTTTATTGCATATTTGACCTAAGTCCAACGCAGCCCAATGAGTTCTGAGTAGTAATGAGCTAGTGAACATCAAGCATTCATTTCATACAACGACAGCTATTCGCATGACATCGAAATGTCAGAGCCGCGCCAAGCAGGTTGCGCGTACCAAGAAAATATTCTTCATCAACTTACTGAGAACGATAAGGTGCCAAACACTTCACATTGGCGATAAGGTTAACTACCGATTCTTTAAAAATAAAAGTATTTGCAATTCGTCTTTGCAATTTTATATGTTTAGATGATACATGCTAACGAGTCCACTTTATTTTGTGTTCCTTATTTAATTTATTTTAAAAGTAACTCAAACCCTAATAACTTAACAAAAACCCAGTTTCCTATCTAGGTACTTAATAAAAAGAACTTCAACGTGTTTACACTTAAAAGCTGTCGCGAACTTCAAAGCTTGAAAGACAATCATTTCTTTGAGATTTGGTGCAAACGACATTTGAATAAAAATAACGCGTTGAGTGCGCGCCGTAAGAACAGCGGACGGGCCATCGCTTATAAATCAAGAAGAAACAACTAATAAAATATTCTTTATACACGGTAACGGTCGCGCAATACAGACGCCGGCTACCGATTCTCTGAAGTCGTTTGGAAAGCAGGCTGTGATTTGCAAGGTCACGCATATAACACGGATGTTCCCGATATTGAAATGGACAGACGTGCTGTATTCACCTACTTATCAACGTATGCAATTTGAAAAGATCCCACCGATGCGGGCAGTACCTTATCGAATTAGACCTTACGCGGCGGCCGTAAGCCAGTATTTGTATTGAGCAAAAGCCTCTATTTGATTGTTGCCCAATGCGACAGTAGTATGAGAAACAAATACTCATATTGAATACAAAATAGACGAACGGTACGACACTTCGTATGGTAAATTCCGTATTGCGAATTATTAAATTATTTATGCCGCATATCGCGGCGTGCGACCGCCGATCGCTGAACCACAATATCGGGAATCCCTGTTTGCTACTAATGCAATAATTTGGCGTATTTTGCAATCGCGTATTGAATATTGAATGGTCGGTAAATAGTTTATGTTCCCGACGTGGATTTCAGAGTACGTGATCCGGCGCGGCGACTCGTTGTGAAATTGCACAACACGCGGATCACATTCGTTAACAAGTGGTCGTTTCGAATAAAATTTTATGTTCTCGTTGTGTTTAGATTTATATCAGATGCGCGACTGATCACTGCGACTATTTCGACAGTGACGTTATCCATAATCCATGTCTTCCTCACGTAAAAATGTCGCAAGTCGCTGCTGTTATACAAGGTTGAACTACTAGTACACGTAAATGCGTCTTATGGAACTTACCATTTGATGGTTGTTCATCTTGTTGGTCGTCCAAACATACAAGGAACTAGTGCCAAACAGCGTTACCTAGCTATCGTTACCTATTATTAAATTACTAGTAAATTTTGCTTTTTTAGTTATATTAAAGATTATTTTTATCATTATAACTAAGCTTACATGCTTGTGCTAGGGTATGGATGGTACGCGACAATAGTCGAATGACGGGCGGATTAGAACCCACGACCTCACCATCTGTAGTCCGTAATCCTTACCCTAAAGCAGCAATTTTATA
>DWLR01001119.1:0-19812 GCA_018246295.1 Papilio alexanor hazarajatica
CAGATCTGACCAGATGGTGTGGAGTTACGTGGTGACAAACGTCCATCCAAACATTCGCATTTATATTTTATAATACAATGATTTTTTTACCCTCCGTATTTTTTTTTGTAATAAATACTATCCTATATCCTTCCCAGTACCTTAATGAAAATATGTGTGCAAAGTTTAATGATAATCGGTTAAGTAGGTTTTACGAAACCCCCCTCCCCAACATACCCCTTCAACCCTTTTTTTTTTCGCAATAAAATGTAGCATATTTTATTTCCTACTTAACTAACTTATATATTCAGTTCTTTTCTAAATTAAGTATTACCTAACCTAAATAAATAAAATAAATAACCATTTTATTGAAAAAAAAAACACAAACAAAACCTAGCAAAGTGCATAACAAAAAAAAAAGAGGCAGTTATCTTGAATTACGCCAATTTTTGCCATCGACTAATAGATTTAAGGATTTCAGTTTAATCACTACCAAAAGTCACCTAAAATCTTAGGACGCCCTTAAAAGATATGGACTCGATATTTGACCTTTTAAAGCTA
Organism: Papilio alexanor hazarajatica; assembly: GCA_018246295.1. Lineage (NCBI taxonomy): Eukaryota > Metazoa > Arthropoda > Insecta > Lepidoptera > Papilionidae > Papilio > Papilio alexanor. Next base: position 541 of record DWLR01001119.1, read on the forward strand.
AGTGATGGCTCAGATGTAGCATTATTATACAGTTGATTAAATAACTAATCAAATTTTACTTAAATCGCTACATACTTTTAGTGAGACGGAATTTTTACCCAATATGTGACAGTAAAAAAAGAACACATTTTGAAAATACTGAAATCAGAGTGAATATTAATTTTTAAATTTACCAAATCCTACTTGTTACTTTATTTTAAAATTTTAAAAAGTTAATTTTTTGACCCGCTTTGTAATAAACACAATCCCGTACAACCGAAGCGTCCAACCTAAGTAGAACCATGATCAGCCCATTTAACAATATAGATCGAAGGTCAAGTTACATTGGCAATTTCATAATGTTTATTTTTAACTTTGTATTATCTTTGAACCATCGTCATTTTATAGAATATCATATATAATAAACTAAAGTTTCATCCCAATTAATCATTTTCCAAGAAATGTTTAACGTAACACTTTAAATTGATGTAATTTTTTTTTATTTATGCACCGATTTAGATGAAAAACTTAATCTAATGATTGAAGCACCAATTTTCACCAATGTGTAGTAATTTGATTAATTACTACACATTGGTGAAAACCGCATCCATATCAGTTAAACCGTTTCTGAGATTAGCGCGAACGTTGTAACAGACAAACAGACAAAAATTTTAAAAATCGTTGTTTTCAGTTCTAAAGCATTGGTAGATACCCCTGTAATAGTTTTGCTAATTTATTTTCCATGTACAGACACCAGTCAGTTACGGTTTCAATTATATGTATAGATAACTAATTTAGTAATTTCATGCAGTAAGCTGTTTTGGAAATAAATGTGAAGTTCCCATTTTTCATTGAATTTAAAAACTAGTTGACATCTTCCCTGTACGGTTCTCTACAGTTTTTATTAATTATCTTTTTCCTTCACTCGGTCGAATACTTCTTCATTTGTAACTTTCTCTGTCCAGTTAATTTTTTTCCATTCTGTTCCACCATACAACAAAAAATCTGACATGTAAATTCACTATAGAGATTCGATTGAATTTCAGGTCGTAAGAACTTCGTATGGTGCCAGACATCATAACACCCTAACACTAACCACGCTTGCGCCAGCCGAATCAAATACGCAGGTAATAAAATGTTACAATATTTTTGCATTAATACGACCATGATGAAAGTTTGTAGGATGAGAGTTGTTAACCTAATGGAATGGGAATTTGTAAATTTCTATTTGAATAATGAAAGTTTTAAACTTGTCCTTTGAATCTCAATACCAAGGTTAAGAAAAACAGTAAAAATATTATTAAAGATAACGTACACAAAGCATTATTTTTTATTTTCCAGAATGGACAAGTAATGGAGAATGGCGTTACCAATACCCTTAGCACCACCTTAGTACATCCCGCTCAAATACATCTTCCCCTTTCGCAGGTATGTCATCTTATAAAATTTTATTTTACTTTTAAAAAGTTTACTTTAAGGTAAATTTTATATTGCATTAAATCTTCAATGTCCATAATCCCCTTACATCTGCAACTTAAAATTATTTCTCAGGTTTATGTTTACACACTATAGCGCGCGTTTTTTTAATAGTATAAAAATAATACACTCTTTAAAAAACATGTATTAAATAATATTACAACACGCCTATTTTCACATTTTTGCAGATAAAAATTATTGATTAACTTTTGTGATTTCATAGAAAATCAAGGCAAGTTTTTCTTTAATTTTTTATTTCAAATCTTTTTATAACTGGCCAGTCCGCTTGACTGCCGGTTTCATTTAAATAATGTTTAAACGACGAAAGCCGACGAAAGAAAATTATTCTTATATTTTATACCATACATGGGTAATTGCTGAAATGTTTATCAGAAACCTTACGCTTAACTGAGCGATTACTTAACAGTTTAAAAAATTTAATTAAATTTCGCATTGCCAAAACATGTATATAAAAAATACACAATCTCAGTCGTCTGACAAATTTATTATTGAACTACTTTCACAATATTGTATTTCTAAATAATTTTGAAACCTCGGTTTTTTAATCTGCTCTGTCAATAAGAAAACCAATTTTTTTTTTTAAAAAACGAACATTTTGAAACATTACATACATCACTGCGAACAATGGTCACAAAATATCCGTACAATAATTTGACTTTTTGTCGGCAATGCGACGGGAGCCACAACATAACATGTGTAAGATTTGTTTCGAAACTTTAACCGTTTAATATTTTTCGCGTGAAAATCCCAGTAAAATATACCAATTCCTTTTAGTTTCCGCTAAACTCATATTAGCGAAATGTGATAAATCAAATATGATTAAATGTTAAATGTTGTATTGCATTTTAGGTGGTCAGCAGCGGCGGACTTGTGGTCGGTCCGGCGGCGCTGCAGCTGTTGTCTGCCGGCGGCGGCCTGCGAGTGCTGCAAGCGCCCGCTGTGCATACCAATGGTAAATTTATGTTACCTTAGTACATAACATCACAAAATAACCAAAATATGCATATTTTGTCTTATTTAAATTTCTTGTATATTTTTTACCCGATTTAATCTTATTAAATAGGGTAAATAAATTCTTTAAATAATCAAAACACTTAAGAAGAGTACTTCATAGTAGTATATCTTTCGTAGGTATCGTGAGCTCTGAAAACAGCAGGATAACAAAAGAAAATGGATTGGTGTCCACAGCACCGGTTTCAACAGGTATTTAGGAATTGTATGATAAATAATGGCTTCCATTATTTATTTTCTTATTAAATATCCTGAAATATCATTTAGTTAACATATAATTTATAGATATATATTATAATACATGTTATAAAAATATTTTAACAGTCGGCATTTGTGTGTTCGTTCGGTTCAAAACGTATCGTGGATTTTAGTATAAATGCTATATGTAGGTGTTTGAATATTTTCAGAAGGTGGTAGCATGGTGGTGAGCGGGCTGACGCCACTCGTCATGTCGCAGCCCGGCACGCACCTCCTGCAGACACACACGCTCACACACAAGGTGATATAATGACTGTTTTGCATTAAAAAATCAACAGTTAATTTATAAAACCAATAAACCCGACTGACTATATCCCATTAACATTTCGGGGAAGAATACAAATCGTATGACATCTCATTCTCCAAAATCAGAGGTCATAATGAAATGAAAGTACATACTAACATACAAACATACCCGCGAAAAACATTATCTTCTTGACAGTCTGACAAATAATAGTTTCTTCTGAGAGCAAACATTCTTCATAAGTGTAAAATGTTGAATAAGATTTCCGTAGTACTCTTTAGTAGATATAATATAAAATTTAAAATATCGGACACACTACACAGTTTCCTTAAAACTTTGTATGGCGTGTCGTAAAATATTTCATGGTACTGGATAATCGGAATAATCTATGATGGCCTGGTGATTGCATAATTATTTTGATATAATTTGTTGTTTTTTTTAGATGGTAGAAACTCAGGTGGTTAAAGGCGGAGGCAATGTCGCGCCTATGACAGTCAGCACGCAGTACCTGAGTTCGACCACGATCGTGAAGCCGGTGGTCATGGTGTCCAGCGCCCAGTCGCCGCCCGCGCCCTCGACGTGAACGCGTCACCTAAACGAAACCGTCCTGCGCCTTATTATCGCCTGGTACTTCAACACTTCTGTTGCTTATTTTTTAAAGAAGAAAAAGAGTTCAAAGCAGAGCCTTCAAGAAGAAGCAATTCTTTTTAATGAAGTTAACTATAGCAACTTTCGCAAGAAGAAAAATCTTTTTAAGTTATACTCCTATTAAATAGTAGATAGAAAAACTTATTTTTCACCATCAACCTATTCTTTATAAAGGCTAAGAGAAAGCATTTCGTCCGTGGCGAGGAAGAAGGTTGAATGCATACAAAGTAATGTGTATAATGTCCTGTTCATGATTAATAGAATTAACCTGTTGTTTACTGCCAATTTGAGCAATATGAATATGCGGATGGCGTGAGAGTCGATTGGGGGAGCTCAAGAAGACGCTCATATGGATGCGATAATTAACCATTCCTTTCGGATCAGACATCAGAATGCTTGATTTTATGCGCTAGAGTGACAGTATCTCGACTAATTCGCATCTTGTGTTATGACCGTGTCGGTAACTATGTGAAAATAGTTTATGCATCTGAGTTTCGTACTGATAATTTGTATCAGACGGTGATAGCAAAGTGACAAATTGTGTGTTGGACACATTATGTGCAAAACGACTTAAGGAACCTTTATACTTCTTACAAGTGTACACTTCACTTTCTATTTTTCTACAGATAGTAAATTCCACAATGTGATTGTATACAATAATGCTTTAGTAACGGAATGAATGTAAAATATTATTTAATATTTATTTATTAATATCGATAAATATAGGGAGCAAAATTATACATATACAAAAATGACGGAAGAATTCGGAATTCTTTACTAAAATAATTTGGTTCATGTTTATCATAAAATCTATAACATTATTATTATCAGTATGAAGAATATCAATCAATGGTGGTATAAACAAATAGATAGCCCTAAAAAATGTTACTAGTATCACTTCCTAACATTACCATTTATTTTATGTACTCGGTGTTTTTGTTTGTTATTTTGTTATAATGTTTTTTTTTTCCAAATTATGATAATCAAACAAATTATTAAAATGAATAAAAAAAATTATGTTACGTTAAAAATCTTTAGAAGTATTAATTTTTGCTTTTACGATTTCGCTTTATTGAAATGACAGATTAACTACTTCAGGTTAAACATATAAAATATCTAAATCATGTTCGGAATAGGGCTTATCTGTGTACTATTATTGTTTATTTAATATGTCATTATGTAAACTGGATTTGAATCAAGTAATAATATTTTTTTCAAATCAGGATAATTGTAAAATTTGTGGGATGTTATTGCGCCTATCAAACTATCCATTCTCTGGAAACTTAGAAATAGACGAAAATGTACTTGTTGTATAGACTAACTTACAAGAAAAAAGTTTATTTTTTTTATATGTATCTGTGATGTGTGCAGTTAGCTACTGTAGTACTGGAACTTCTGTACAAAGACATCTTTAGGTGTTGTCAATTTCTAATAATCGTGTGTTAAATTAAAAGTCAATGATTAAATTGTAATTAAATTAGTTGTTAAACGAAAAAGAGAAAGTATGTGGCTTATACGTGTCGCGGAAACGGATTAAAAAAAATGTTTGAGCATGTGATATGAGCTGGTGACGAGTACCAGGAGACCAGAAGTTGTAGTGTATCTTGCATCATTTAGTCTCTCATCTATCACTTTCTCGTGGTTTGTATTGTTAGAACTGATGATAGATGACCAGGTGCTTTTCTGTTCTCCGGGTCTGGTGTGGGCCAAGCGGCCGTCCTCACAGTGTGCCTAACCTGATTTTAAATAAATTTACTATTGTGAATTCAGCCAAGCTAGCCTCAGAATTTCTACCAAGCTAATATATATTTTGTTGCATTATCTAACTATAACTTAGACCTTTGATTATTTTATTAGATCTTTGGAATAAAAAAACATTTATACTGTTACTATACTTATAGATAACGAAGCAACATTTTAGCTTGGCTGAAGGAAAGTAATGTAATATGTAAAAATTAAGATCTTGTATACATTAAGGGTTATAAGATTTACTGTAGCTCCATTTGTTTCACCGATTGTTAAGTTTTGCAGTCTTGTGCGTTATCTTGTTAACTGAACCACGTTACGCAGCGATGTACATTTAAGTGTTTTCTACGAAGCAATATGTGCCAATATAGTTGGTTAAAGGTTTCCAAAAACTAAAGAGTTGTGCGTAGTTTTTAATCAAATGTTTGTCGTCCAGTAAAATGAGACAATGAGAATGTCGTTTCGGTTGTACGCATTTCTCCAATACAAGTACGTTAGCTTTAACTCCTATAATTTTGAATATTTAAAAATTACGTTGATACAGTTCCCCAAATTATTGTGCAATAAGAAATTTAGACTCCAAAGTGATTGTATGTTAAACTTATGTTCCTGATGTCCGTTTTAAGGAAATATCAAAAATTATTTATTTTTATTTATTTCATTATTAATTCACACTTGACATTTTAGAATTGGCGGGTAACGTTTCTAAAATTTTATGCGATTGTTCTAGGAGACTGCAAATAGCCTTTTAGTTTTTAATGTACTAGGAAATTATAAAAATCGTGTATTCAACTTTCCGTAGGTAAAGTACTTAAAAACTCATACTAATTAATATGTGGTATTAGTAAGCATTAAATATTTATAATTATATAATTTTCATATAAATAATTATACTTATTGGCATCTAAACATTTTTCACGATGGCAATTTAACCATAAAAGTTTAACTATAAAATTTACTTATTCAGTGCCTCCCATTATTCAAAAACAAACCGAGCAAACTTTTTTAAATCCCCCCCCCCCTTTCGGCCTGTCCTATTTATTTTTACGTCAATGTCAGTCGCAGATTAAGCTAGAGTCGTAACTCCAAATAAATTAATTAAAAGTTTCATAATTTTTTTTAATATTTTTTATCTGTTGTTAAGTGATAAATATTTCTCATTAATGTATGTCATTTAGCCTTAATGTATGAACGAATAGGGGAGTGAATAAGAGATTAGTATTTTTATTTATGCTAATAAATCAACACATTAATTGGTCTGAGTTTAAAATTTCTACAAAACATTTTGTAAATTGTATTTTTATACTGTAACGCACAATATCATTTATTTTATACTGATTGTATTTGAAAGACTATCTGTTTGATGGAGGTAGCGTGTTTGTACATTGCTCCTTTTGTTTGAACGGCTCTATATCAGCTACCTCATTAGGCAGTCAATGGCTTTTTCGCTAAGCGATAGGATCGACCTCATTTTGCAATAGGTAAACTTCGTATGTTATTTATCTCCTAGTAACAACTTGTACTATGTTTTGCGAAGTTTGCAAAGTTTCCCATAGGCTGTGTGGTTACAGCTCTCATAATGTTAACAAAACACTTAATTAATTTAATAACAGCTTATAGTTTTGTTTAATTCTATCTTCTATTTGAGAATAATTTATATTGCAATTAAAGTCATCTTCATTTTTGTTTTAAGAAAAAAAAACGAATAAAAAAAAACAATATTTTGATCCTCTGAAGTGTTGAGTATTTTGTCACTTTGCCTATATATAAATAACTTTTATTATAGTTCGAATAACAAAAGTGTAAAATAATATAATAAAGAGAGAAATTTATTTTAATTGTAATATTATTGCGAAGCGAAAATGCTCATGTAAATATAAACAACATAGTGTATAAAGTTCTAATATGTTAGAAATACAGGAAATTGCATATTTAAATCGCATTTTTGTTTACCTCATAGATAATTAAGACATTTTTTACGTATTGCTTGACTGCGACCAATTGTCATATCGTCTTGCTCCCATTGACCGATCTCACTCATGAGTCACGTCTAGATCTATTTATTATAGGCTTATCAGGTTATTACCACGCGTCTCGGTCCAAATGGTAGCTTTGTTGGCTCGCTGGTCAGCTGATATACAATACCCTAAAGCCGATATAGCAGCAATACAAGCGGTATAAGTACTACAGAATTATGTCACATCTACCAACATACTCGTTTACATATCAAAAGAATATCACTAGTGAGCCGCCTCAGGTTCGCTCCGTTGGTTAAATTGATAAATAAAGAAATCCTAGGTTTCTCCATGATAGACGAGCTTTCAAATGGTGAAAGATTTTTTAAATCGGTTCAGTAGTTTTTGACTTTATCCGTAACAAACAAATCTTTTCTCTTTATATTATTAATATTTCACTCTTCGCATCTATTCATTACCCGCCATCCTTATGACGTAATAGGTCCATCTGGAAGAAGGGCCTCACCACCTGATAATTCGACAGATGGGACCGGCATATAGCCGTTTCAGTCAACCGATTTTAAGAACACTAATACTTCCATCGAATTTCTTCACACGAGATTATAATATATAATTTGGATAAACACTGAGCGTAGCTCTATCAATCGCTCGCATTGAATAATCTAAGCCCAACGAGCACAATAAAATTAATTAGATGTGTTCGTTATTTAATGAACCAAGTGATACGGGTCCTCCATTTCCTTAGGTTATCTTTACCAATTTTACGACCAGTCCTAAGTTTATGTTTATAACTTAGAGAGGTAGTAATTAAGAGTTGCTTGAACCGCCTCTATGTTAGTTAATTACTAGATAGCTTTCCCGACGCCTTATTTTTATCTACTTGTCGACATTAGCTATAAATAACAAAAACTTTTTAGAAAAGACGAATCTAATGTTACAAAATTACACAAAAGAATGGATTTAATTTTATTTTCTAACTTTTTTATTCTTTTTTATTTATCTATACTAATTTTACGAACAGAAAAGATTTGAGAAAACCGCCGATAGCCTATTGGTACGGACCAAGGGCTACCTATGGTGAGGCCGTGGGTTCGATTTCGGCCGCCATTTGATTATTGTCGCTTTCCATATCCTTACATAAGCGTTTGAGCTTAGTTGGAATGGTAAAATAAAAAAAAATATTCGGGATGAACTCAAAAACTACTGAAAAGTATCAATAAAAAAAAAATTACAAACAAAAAACTAGTAATTAGTAACTTTTATTCGTAACTAATAGATATAGTTTTGCTTGATATAGTCCGTGTCAGTAGTGGCTATTAGCCAGCTCGGAAAAAAGGACGGTGGCGGTCCTTGGGGATTTCAGTCTAACATTGGGAAAATTTCACGACCTATTAGGGTACCCTATATTTGCTTTAACCTTTGTAGTAACTGCCTACTTATGAAAGCAGGATATTAGTAAGAATTTTGCATGCACATTGCACTTAAATTTTCGTTTACTGATAACGTTTTCATTCACAAGCGGAAATGCGTCATTTTTTCACGCAGTGTTTTTATCAGATAACTCTTTTCACTTAAAATTTTGTGTCAAGAGTTCCCTTTTTACATTTAATTTTTCTTTGTTGGAAAGGTGAATGCCATTCAAAATTTGGGGGTCCACTTTAATTTATATGGCACCAAACCTTGGGTTTCCAAGATATACCAAAAATTTACATATTGGTATAAGAAGTGACAGGCGAGCTTGACATCAACATGTCAAATATTTTTAAATTAATTTATTTACATTTTATAAGTCTTTATTTTTTGATAATGTTATACCACATAAGTTATGTGCGAAAAACAAAATTGGTGGTGCATTTGATCAGCAGCAGATCTGCAACTACGTACAGATTGGAATACACATTGATCCCGAGGCTAATGTTGGACTCCTTACATCTTCTGTGCTGTTGCAACAAATCAATATGTAACATTAGCACCTGAACTTCGAGCGCAGGCTGCAGCAGAACCCCCAACATCTGGCAGAATCAATCCTATCAATCCACTTCAAATTTGGTGTATTTTGTGCTATTCTATAATGCCATATTAATACCTTATATAAGTATATATATCCCCAAGGAGGGTTGGCGTCAGGCAGGCGGCCGGCTGTAAAACTATAGCCAAAACCAGTTGCAGTATGGACTATACAGTAGAGTCCAGGATATATGGAAGAGTGGTACATACTATGCCGACCCTACGCAAGTGGGAAAAGGGCATGAAGATGTCATATTGGTAGATTTAAGACAAGTTCTGTTTAGACTTAATGGATTTGTAATGAAACCTACCGTGGCTATAAATGACTACAAATATTTGAAAATACAATTATTTAAAATTTAAAGTTGTTTTTTTTTTATTAAAAAATTTAAAAGATTATTACATATGTTTTTTTAAGAATTTTTAATTTCTGTACTTATTTACATTTTAATTTCGCTGCTGTTTATGCACATAGCATTATCCCGATAGTTTCCAAAATGTGTCTGAAATGATTGTGCTAGTTTTTTAAAATCAAATTTTTTTAATTGTCTTTAAACCTTGAGACGTCTTTGGTTCCGATTTGATAATGGTAAACCAATCCTAGAGAAAATTACAATTCCGGGACCAGACTTTTTGGCACGAAGCGAATCAGTATTAGGTGTGGTGTAGACAGTTATTTTTGCATATGAGTCAACATTCGCGGTTTCGAGGCGGAACCTTGCACATGTCAACGTCGCGTACTTAGATAAGATCGTTATTATCACAAAAATAACCTAATAAAGTCTTTACCGTTTCCTTATTTACTATTTAATTAAGCATTAAATCCAAATTTACCGCGATAACAATGGGAAAGTTACGTTCTTACATGCTATAACTATTACATCATTATAGGTAATGTTGAATTAACGAATTAATTGAAAACAATATTGGGGTACGGTATTGAATCCGAAAATACAAGCTAAACCATCCCAAAGGCACGCCTTAATGTGAAAGCATTTCGTCGCATTTTCGAATAGCAATAGCTAGTCATTTTTTGACATTTGAGATACGTCGATTTCTTCACTGACTTATTCACTTACTGATGACATCAATACCTCTTGAAGCCAAAGAAGTCTAAAATTCATATGTTGTTAAGGAATTGTATATAAATAACGGAAAAATTAAGACATTCCCTTCTGACCCCTCGTATATGTTTTACATTTTACGAGCAAGCGGCCAACTGATATCAAGTGACCGACTGCTACCCATAGGTATCTCAAAATAAATTAAAAAAAAAACTGCAACAAGCCAAATTTCAGATGTATACTACACTACACCTTGTGTTGTACCTTTAATGGACCAAACAGAAAATCCTAATCCCTTTTGCCACCTATTTCGCCCACCAAAGGATTGTGTGGTATAGAAAGGGAAGGATTTCCCTTCCCTTTCCATAGCTTCTATTAGAAAAGGATAGGAAGGGACTGGAATTGGGCCTCAGGCACTTCACTCATTAAACTAATCGAAGAAAATGTCTACTTCACGCCTGTTTTCTGTGGGGTAGTCACAGGTTGAGCTGACCATTAGCGTAACAGATGTTGTTGTTGCGGGCTTTACCACTGTTAAATTTTTTGATTTGTCAGTACATTATGTGCCAAAATATACGTCTCTTAGCGTATTTAATGTGAACTAGCGCTTAACCACAATTTCACGTGATGTGACTGAAAGATGGCAAGTTAAGTTTGAAGATACCCACGTTATAATAATATGGAAATATTGTCGCCGTTATCGTGTTTTAATATTCCATTTTCGTCAGGGCTTATGTCGGAGCAATGCCAATCTTTAAATGGTTTATTGCCTCTAAAGAAAAGGAAGTTAATTAAGGTGGGATTGTGTCGTTAAACTCTATCTATTTATCTATCTATTTGTTACTATTTCTAATCTTTGTTGTAAATACTACAATAGATTGTTGTCTAGTGTGCAAAATTGTTGAAACGCAAAACTTCAAGGTTTGCGTTATCGATTCGTAAACGTTTCAGTTTGCACATCCTTTATCAGGAAGTGGGAGTAATGAACCTTGTCGCCCGTAAACTAATGAATGTGTGTGTGTTTACCCTGTGACAGGTCCTCGCGTTTCCTCTATAAAAAACAGGCGCGTCGTTTCCTCGCCGCAGACATTCAGGTGCTTTCTGATTGCCTAGTACTTTTTACTTAAAAAATTAAATAAAATAAGATGTTGGCACATTTAGCTCTTTTGCTTATTTCACTAGGTCTAGATTTAGTGCCGTTGAACGGTAAGGATATAGACATATCTATACTAGATGACTTAGACCATAACAGTATAGACGGAGACGGCGAGGACATAGATTTGTCTAGCCTAGGACCAGACGCTTATGGTACACCGAATAATGATAGTGGTAAGTAAAAATGCTTTTTCATAATTGTTCTTTAATAAAATTTATTTATGGTTAAATATCACATAAAAAATCTAGTAAAGGTATTTTTCTTAAAATTCATCCAGTGTCTTTTTTTATGATCACTATGGATTTTTAACTTCAAACTAGGACTTCAAAATTCAATTTCAGCATTATGCAAATCAAATTTGAGCCTTGGCACATTTCGATGTCAATTTCATAGAGGAACGTTTGAATTTGATTTTTAAAAGAATGAATTTGAACTTAAAACGTATACTTAAAAACATGTATTTTAGTAAAGATATACTTATTAATAATTAAGGCGATGCTCTATCAACGTGGTCGGAGTCATCGCTAATGAACCCTGAGGAGATGGGCAGCTACGGCCAGGGAGACATTCTTATGCCGCCGTATCACACCAGGAACGGCATGAAAGATAAGACCTCGCGCTGGCCCAATGGGATCATACCTTACTCCATAGATGGAAATTTCAGTAAGTGCTAAGTATCCATTTTTTTTATCTACACTAATGTCATAAAATGATTTTTTTTTCGGAAAATTCAAAAACTACTGAATCGATTTTCTATCAGTGAGTAACCTAGATTGAATCTTTTATTTGTCTATTATCTATTTACCTGTGACAGATTCCGGCTCAGGTTGCAAGTAAGGAATAAACTAGCTCTTGACCTACAGCGCCATCTGATATTAAATCAGCAACAGCATATTTTTTTTTTCTTGAAACTAGAAATCTCAGAAAGTAACTCTTGCTCGTGGTAAAGGACGAGTGGTTTCGCGTACAATAATTTGGAACTTTTTTTTCTTACGAAAATTATAATCTATAAAACACTTTTCAGACATTAGTGCGCCCACCTCTTGAATATGCTTCTCTGTTTGGAATCTACTTACAACAGTTGATGAGAAGCAATGTAGAACTTTAACAGCAAGTCCCTGCAAACTAACACAACAACCTGTAGGAATGTCTTTAACTAATATTTAAATCTCTTCTTATCTATTATCCCCAACACGACGTTAAGAAATCTTCTTAATTTATTCTATTTTCCCAGAAAAAATGTGTACTAATTATTTCCTTAGATCGCTAATACGAGTATATATTATGTAATACGTAATTTGCTATTGACAATGAAAATTGATTTTACAGTATCCGCAACAACAGCATCTGTTGCACGAATGGTCCGCTCGGCCGGTGAAATACCACGACCTCGCAGAAGACAGGCGTGAAGTCGAAGTATTTTGCGTTTCGTCTGAAGAGTGAGGTGCCGTAGGCCTAATTTTAGCCCTCTTACCCTTCCCACCCTTTTCTACTAGGGAAAGAGTAGAAAGGGAAATAGAATTTGACGGAAAAGAGGATGGATAGGAAAAGGAAATTTCCATTTTTCTGTCTAACCCCTCCCCTGTCTATTTAAGGTAGGCAACGCATCTGCAACTCGCAAATGCTTGTTGCAGATGCCTATGAGTAGCGGTCACTTAAGTGACCACTTGCTCGTATGCCACCTTCTTTTATAAAAATAACACCAAGTGTTAATTCAAACAATTAATATGATGAATAAGCAACAAAGTGTATTTTGGTAATAAAATATTAATTAAAGTTATCTTTAATTTTTTTTTGAGTTACGCGTTTGTGATATTTGTGTGTGTTATATTTATCTCTTATGTTCAAACTTTATTTTTTTTCTTTTTGTTCAATAAATAAATGTATGCGTATCTGAATATTTACAATATGTAGCTCTTTCTCTGTATACATCAAGGATCATTTTCCTTTTATGTAAAGAAATATTTTAATCCTTATTAAGAAGTTTCACTTTAAAAATAATCCATTGAGATATACTTGTAAGTAGGCGATGACATCAATTATTTTTATCTTTGTCTTTACTGATATAAAAATGAATGAACATTAATATGGCGATGGTTATTTCTGAAAGAATGAAAAAGATCCTGGTTACCAGGAGCCTATTTATCAATTATTCTTACTTACTAGAAGAATCTTATAAGCTACTGAAAACGACTGTTACAGCGATTCCATTTTCAAAGACAGTTATGGTACCAGGCTGTCATTAATGATGGTGGATGTTTCATAATTTTACAGACCAGGTGCAGAGGGACACGATTATGAGAGCGATTGCCGACTATCATCGTTTGACGTGTCTGAGATTCGTACCGTACAGCGGTCAGGAGGACTACATCTCGATAACAAGCTCGAACACTGGTTGTTGGTCTAGCGTGGGAAGAATAGGTAAAGCTTGAGATGCACGAAAGCTACTGTAGCTTTTTTGTGACTAACGTGATGCTATTTGCTTTGAGGAGGCATCAGTTCCACCCGGCGCACAGTGCAGAGGGTGTTTACATAAACTTAGATAGATTAGATAATTAATCTTTTGCTTCATATGACGTTTAAAATTTTGTTGATGCCAACGCGTCGATTGCAACTGACAAGAGTTCTTCAAAAATATCTACATCCTGTTCCAAATGAAGACCTAAATTTAATAAAGATACAAACGGCATTTTCTGTAGAAGGCGGCCATTATACTACTTTGTATTTTAATCGGAAATGTTGTGGAAATTCTGAGATAAAGTCAAGTGAAATTGTATAGTATGGATATCTAATGTTATAAGGCAATGTGTAAGAAAATTGGTTTCCACAAATATTTTAAAATTTACGTATTTTAGCGTAAAAGGTAAGGTACCTTTGTTTACATTATTTAAGTCTTCATTTGGAACAGGGTATAGGTGTTTCTTTATCAAGATCTTACTAGTGTCCCTTCCAACTATACCTAGACGCACCAGATTCTACGAGGCGTAGCGCTGGTGGTTAGGGGAGGCGTCGCTTGGGACTAAAAATCATTAATTTTTTTAGCGAAAACAAATGCTTTAGTTTATTATATTACAACTTACAGACTGTGTTGGTTTATTAAATAACACAATCATTTGTTATTAACAGCAAGTGGCACGTAGCATCATTGTACATCAAACCGCGAGAGTGGTAGGTATCAGAATGCGCCCGTGTGGCCATCACGAAACCGTTTGTTGTTTTTTTTAATTGCGTATAGCATAAAGACCTTGGAGCGCATTCATAATGTAATACCTTTAATCAATGTGTGCATTCAGGTAGTCGTCAGGAGGTGAACCTGCAGGTACCAGGCTGCTTGTCTAAGAAGGGAACCGTGCTGCACGAGATCCTGCACGCGGTTGGCTTCACGCACGAGCAGAGCCGCCCCGAAAGAGACGATTACGTCACCATCAATTATAATAATGTTAAACCTGGTAACTATTTTTTTTACAGAAGCTTGGTTTTTATAGAACAAGGGCTAGAAAGGCTATAGAAGTTTGAAAGTAGCACCAGTGACAGATAAATTGAGAAGTAAAAGGTCAGCAGTAATATTAGGCTGGAAGAATGGCGTCTAAGATATGAATGTCGAAGGATATGTGGGTAAAGCGCAGGCAGATGAGGTATTTTTATGTACAGTCAAGTTCCTTGGCGGTATTCCACTTTAAAAGAGACAATTGTTTGAACGTTTCGTACGCCTTGAGACGTTGACGAAGAAACAATAACCAATAGGATGTTACTTTTCAATGTGTTAGTACCAAAAAAGGTCGGTCAATATTGTAACAATAGAGTATCCGCAAATAATGATTTTGTCTCAATGGCAAAGATCGTAAAACTTCTCGAAAGGAAACCAAAGACAGCGGTGATAACAATA
This sequence comes from Papilio alexanor hazarajatica, assembly GCA_018246295.1. NCBI lineage: Eukaryota > Metazoa > Arthropoda > Insecta > Lepidoptera > Papilionidae > Papilio > Papilio alexanor. The sequence continues at coordinate 16,013 of DWLR01001119.1, forward strand.
GTCAGGGGTACAGGGCAGGTACGTCACAGATTTTAATATATTTTGTTGAAACATCGATAGCGCCCTAATTGATTATTTGTAAGAAGGAGGCGGAGTTCAGCTTGTCCTAAGGAACAAGGCAATTTTTCTGTAAGTTGAATACCGCGAAGGAACTCGACTGTACCCTGTCCAATATATCGACTGATTATTAATGTGTGTCAGTTGATTTGTGCCTATATTTGTAAATCCAGACTATGTTCTGTTTTTTAATACAAAGTCACGTTTTGGCAGGTTCCGAGAACAACTTCAAGAAGTCAGACAGTTCGTACATCAGCGGCTACGGCGTCTCCTACGACTATAACAGCGTAATGCATTATTCAGAGTATGCATTTTCCAAAAACTCAAAGAAAACGATCGAGCCTAAGGTACAGAATATTTTTAAACAGAAATAAAACAAATTATAAGGTTAAGATAAAGAAAATTACAGATGCATACTCTTTGTTTTACAGTCAGTAGTATATTAGGAGGTTTCAATTAGCTTCCTTTCGCTTATATCTATTTCTTCAGAATTTCGTCTTTTATGAACCGATTTCAAAATTACTTTTTGTTGAAAAGGTTTCATTCGTAAGTGGGTCCCATTTAATTTTAGATGACGTCGAATCTTGGGTTACAGAGATATACCGAAATTGACATATTGCTAGATTTAAGACAAGCCGTATTTAATGGCTTTGTTATGAGACATGCCGTACTTAAAAATGACTTATTGACATAAATGAAATTATATCAATTTGGATTCGGTTTTCTTTTTGTTAATAAACTTAAAAGATTATTTGTATTATCAATATCGGTCGTCTATAAAAAGTAAAAGAACACTAAGCTAAAAGCAGTAGTACAGACTAAGTTTATTGTATGTACCAAATGATATGGCCACTACTTGTCACCTTTGCAGGTTGGAGGAGTGAAACTAGGGCAAAGAGAAGGCCTAAGTAGGGGCGACGTGAGAAAGGTCAACGCTATGTACAACTGCAAGAAACAGTAAGTCTTACCACTGTAATTAACTTTATCGTACCAATAAGCATAAAAGGTATAAGTCACGGACACTGGGTGATTAATAAGAAAGTCTGCTATCCAATTTTCTTGATTCTAGGTTCAGAAAACTATCATTTTTTTTGACCATATGAAGGTTAAGAAGGTAATTTTTATTTTAGATATGTAAATAACTGTAGTAACTATTTATCATATAGTACCATTAATCTATACAAATAATAAATTGTTTCTATGCGTTTCTTAACCATTGATCAGATCGTGATGAAACTTTGGTGGGTGTTCTAAAGATGCGAGGGTTTAAGGATTAAATATCTCTTTACAGAAAGTGATTTTTATTTTTAATGAACGTAGGTAGCATTGGAACGCATGCCGTTTCAGCAACAATTAAAGAAAATCCATTGATTATTTTACTAAACAGAAAGCTCAAAAAGGTAATATTAATTATTAATTTACATAAAACAGTACGTTAAAGCGAGATAAAAAAAATTAAGACAGGTCATGTCAAAATTGACATTTGTTTCAAGTTTCGAATTTTCAAGGTTTTTAATACCTGTCATTCTCTAATTCCTGAAATCTTGTAATTATCCGTTATTATAGATAAAAAATAATAATGTGTTTATTTTTAGGGAACCTCAAACTGGGTGGCTGTCAGAGATATGGCAAAACATTTTCGGCGGAAGTGACAAGAAAATTGAGTAGAATGATTTTATGAAAATCACTAAAACTTCTGTTCCAAAGATCTGCAATTTAGATTGTAAACTAGTCTTGTTAAGTAAAAGTCGTATTTAATTTTTGTAAATTGAAATAATTTAATAAATCAAAATTTTGCCAAAGTATAAATTGTTTTCGTTTTTCTATCCTTAGTAATTACTAGTGGTAAATATAAAAATAAACAATAAGCCCGATTTTTGGTCCTCATTTCCCTGAAAAGAAGGAATAGAAAACAAAACACAAATAATTTTAGTTACTGTCTGTCTTTCTATTTAAATTTTAACATTTATTAAATAATTTTTTTTTCGAATTCTTGTTCATGCCGGTGTCGTCGATTTTAGAAATTTTCTATTCTGCCTTCTCCATTTTGTTTATTTCTTTTTCAATTATACACTTGATGTATTGGTAAGACCTTTCACATTTGCATGTCTCTTCTGCAATAAAATAAACTATCCATATAATCTCCATAAGAACGAACATTTGATTGTTTGTTGTGGATTAACTCAAAAGCTACTCAACCGATTAAAAAAAAATTATACTAATAGTAAGTTACCGTAGCAACGGGTCACCTAGGTTAAACTTTTTTTTTGTTTGACTATCAGAACGAGCGAAGTTAGGGCGCGTTGTTATCAATAAATATAGTTTATTTTAATTGCTGATACGAACGTTGTCCTTTCCCCCATTTTTGTATGTATTCCAATTTTTCATATTTTTAATTAAAAAGTATCCCGTCATTTCTTTCCCCTTTTTTCTTTTTTCATTAAATGGCATGTCCTGCGATGGTATTAGCTAGCCGCTCTATTTTTGAATGCCTCTATGGTTTTCTTATACTCTGATTTAAGTTATTGCAATACACATATATAATACAACACTAACGTCGATCTGTGCATTCGGTTGCAATGTCCACCAGCTCATTAGTGTCAAAGCCGGCCCTAACTTGCGTAAGCACCGCGGCGGCCACGGCGGGGTCGAACTGTCCCTCCTCAGAAGCCACGCCGCTTGACTCCAACACACACCGGATGTAACACTGCAAAATATATTCTACACTAGATGTTCCCGCGACTTCGTACGCGCGGAATTCAATTAAAAATGTGTTTTCATTTCGCAAAATGTATTAATTATTAATCTCATTCTTTTCGTGAGCGAATCAACTTACACACACAACAACTTATAATGAATCGCTTTTTATTATTATAGTCCGTTTTCGTTAAATATTGTAAAGGGAATGACATCGGTCTGTTTATAATCGGACTAGGCAATCATAAAATGTCAGTAAATAGTTAACTGAACGAATTTTTGACGATATGACGTAAACGTAACAAACCTATTTTTCTTTGGTAAACCATTTTAGGATATTATTTTTAGTCCCATGTCAAGCCCAGTCCAAACCTAACCTATAGCTATATATATTTTAACGTAATAATGCAAGCAAAATATCATTTGATAATTTGACTTCGTCAATTCGGGTCAATGAGCCAATCATTCATTTCAATCGCATTTAGTTTACAGTTAGTGAGATTATGAAGTGGCGAAGTTCACAATCTGATGACGTATACAATGTAACTAAAAATAAATAATAATTTATTTCAGACTTCCTTTTTTATAATCTAAATGTGTTAGTGACAATACATTTTAAAAGTAGAGTTAGTAATTTAATGAACGCGGATTATCATAAAATAAAACTATAATCATTAATATTTTCACATTGTGTAGCCAGATGGAATTAAATTTTACAATGTAACTGACTGCAACGGCGCAATACTGGACTGGGATAGTGCAGTATTGCGTCGTTGCTCACAAACTTGCTGCAAAAACACTCAAGAGAGAATTTTCCATTAACCGAACACGTGTAAGTAACATCGCAATTCTTTGACGCGTCATAGCGAAAAAGTGGTTAACGTTTGCTTCAGCAAACATTGAGGAAGCACTACATAACCGTGGTAACCCCAACATTGTGTAACCGATCATCCCTTTTCCACCTTCACACTCCTTCACACCATGTACGAATTTTCGGAGTGTAATAAGTAGAAGCCGATATAAAATCGACTTCAAAAATATATGTG
>DWLR01001120.1:0-19799 GCA_018246295.1 Papilio alexanor hazarajatica
CTATCAACTAGAAGACCGAGGTATTTGGTGTCAGAACATCGTTGTAGAGATTTACAATCACAGTTTGACCTCTGAGACGGCAGATATTTTCACTAATTGTATTTCAGTAATAATCCGACCCAATACATAAAACAAATAAAACGTTTTAGGATGTTTCCCATGCCATTTAAATCTGTAGCTTCTCGTTATCATCAAATCACTGCTTTATATTTTCAGCTCCTGCATGCATTTTAATTATCGCCTAATGTGCTTCCTCTTCAAAATCAATTACTTCTATCTGATTCATAGTCGTTACTCATTTATAATGAGTCATTGTTTTATTTCATAAGTATCCATTACATGTTAGACATATCTACTAACTATCGATTAGTTAACTATCCATTCTGCAATCTCTGGTTAATTAGAAGTGAACACATAAGATCAACAAAGTACACGGATATTCAAGTTAATTATAAACTATATATTTAAATTAGTAAATGAATTTTTCAGGACCTACCCAAAGAAATTCGCTCGGTATGCAAGTTCCTAAACAGAAAGTATCCGGCAGACAAAATACAAACTTTGGCGGATTACCTCAGTTTCGATAGTCTCCGAAAGAACAAGAACGTCAACAACACGGCTGGTGATAATAGTGAAGTACAATTTCTGAGAAAAGGTAATTATATTTATACAGATTTATTGCTATCGACCTTTTTTTTTCTTCAAATTTTATTATATCTATGATAATCTAGCGTTGGTTTGATGACTAAGACTACCTTATCACCTATCAATGATTTCATTTTAAAAATGGGAAACCCGACAATCGACACTGTACTTAAGAGTATTATTTATATTTATTTATCTTTTAATATAAATGCCAATTTATGTAATAGAGGATCATTTCATCATTAGTGGTTAAATGTACATATTAGGATAATATTTAATATACACTACACTTAACAATGAGTACACACTCTCTCGTCACACTCTTGATGACAAGATTACGTAGCTTGATATTACACAGGCTTAGGTTAGAATAGTAGTACTTACCTCTCGATCTACAAGTTAGCATTCCTGAACAGGATAAAATGTTTCTTTATTTTTATTTATGAGTATTTACTTTTTCCAGGGGAGGCAGGTGGATGGAGAACTCACTTCGATGAGGAAATGAAACTGCAAGCCGAAGAATTCCTATCGAAGCATCTCAGAGGCCTCAATCTATCTTATCCATCATTTCAGCTCAGTAAGACCGAATGCTCTCACTTGTAACGCCAGCGGTAATTTATTTAAGATTTATTTATAAGACTGATACTGAAGAATGCTGTGAATTTATAGAAGAGAACCGTCAGCATATATTAAATAGCACGCATGTTGGGTACCCCCAAGCATTTCCTAATGTTCTACAAAACTCAAAACTTATAGAATGTCAAATACCTATAGAATTATAACTTCCTAACGGTCCATAGTAAATGATGGAAATGTTAATAGGAAATTTTGTTTGTGGGTTACATTTAGTTAATAGAGAAGTACCAAGTCTTCGTCGTGAACATTTTTAGTGTATGAGGATGCAATGTAGCAATGCTCTAATTGAATTTAAATAACGGGTTAACTTATCACCGCCGCCCAATGGGCATTCATAACACTGGATCTGCAGATGCGTTGCACGACCCTAAATCTACGTTTGTTCTATTTAATGTATTCCTTCGCCTTTCATCTTTCTCCTTTCTATATTATCTTCACCATTGTCAAAGGCCTTTAACGCTTAGTGTTTTTCCATACAGACTTCACTAATAAGTATTATATCAATTACACTTTTGGTCACTACTCTAAAAGTAATCCACTGTAAATGTGTAAAACTAAAATGTTCTTATGTGTTCACTTAAGATAAGTAGATGTTAAGAAAGCAATCACAAAAATGATTTAACATTACACAAAAGCATGTGTATCTTAGTTCCTTTAACAGTAAATGTGTATCTCGATGTATTTGTTACATTTAAAATTACCTCAAAACTTAAATATGGTTACCTCAATGTGTACGATAATTTCTTAAGTAATTGTTGAATAATTTAATTTTCGACTATAAAATCTATGCCACTAAATTGTTTTATTACGAATAAATTGATAGATGATGGAAGTTATTCGAGATGCCGAGCGGAGGCAGTTAGGGAGTTGTAGAGCGAAATATAGCAAAGTGAATTCTTAGTTCTTGTTCGAAGGAAGTTTCCGTATTCCCCGGAAGTCGCGGTCGAGTACGAATGCTCTGAACTAGTTTCATACCCATGATTATCATGCAAACCTGTATTTGAAGCTTAGGAGCAAGAATTATGGTACTAAGTACTTAATTATTAATACGAAATTTATTAATGCACTGTATATTTTTATCAATAATTCATTTGTTTAGATTAGCAATATGATGAAACATCTTAGGGAAAATATGTTATATTAAGAAATAACATCCTAATTGGTTACTTGTAAGAAGGATGCAGAATTTAGCTAATTGCAAGAGGCAATTCTTATGCAAGTTGAATACCGCTAGAAGTGGCCACTGTACATATCCAACGTTATATTTATACGTAGTAGAGAGTCATCTTTCTCGTAGATGAACTCTAAAAGTACCTAAACGAGATTGTTAGAACGCATGAGGTCGCCAAGTAACGGCCCCTTGCTCTGCTCTTCCGTTGTTTGAAACACGCTGTAAATCAAAACGGACTTTGCAATAATCTTGCGCGATAAATCAAACAACTCGCCCAAGTTGGGGGTATATTGGTTCCGTGTTACTAACTTACTCTTCAGTTTCTTAGCATTGCACTGTATAGGAAACTGCGTTTGTTTTGTTTATGTGCTCTGATTTATTTAATGTATTCTTTTTTTTTGTAGTAGAAGTCAGATGATGAAAAGGGTCTTCGAATGTTATGTGATCACAGTAATCTATAAACATCCGTATGAACAAAACTCGAAATATTTTCATAATGTTATTATATTATGAAAACGATTTACGAACTTTTCTTTTAACTATTCCAACTTAGTTCCATATTCAAGCTTGTGCAGGCATGGCGTAGTTGTAACCGACATGATTTACGACAAAAGTCGAATAACGGATTTGAATTCACTACCCTATGTTTCACAATCTGCAACCCTGACCATTACGCAATTGGAGTAACAGATATGTTATAAAGAATGACAGCTTGTAAGTCTGCAAGTTTTTTGCAGATATTAATATGAGTATCGGTAGTCAATAACAAATAAGTCGCTTGTTAATTCTACTGTAAAAAAAATTAAATTTATTTTGTAAAGCGATCAACTTCCCTTTGATTTAAATCGAACATACAAATACAACTTACGTTGCACTTAACTAAATTATATACTACGGCGAAAATCTTGCAACATGAATAATACAATTCCTTGCCCGTAGTACTCCGACATTACTTTTACTTCTATCATTTGAAGTTTGAAATTTGAATAAACAGTATTTTTATGTTAAATTTCACAAATGGATATGATTCATCCGGACCGGTTGGCGTGGCTGGTAAGATGTTTGTCTTTCACGCCGGTCATGGGTTCGATTCCCACACAATACAAACATTTGTATGCATGTACATGTCTGTTTGTCTGGAGCAGCGTCCTTTTCTTAGTACGCTAAAACATATTACGATCACCAACCAGCTTTCCAAGCGTGATGATATGATTCAAAACATAACTGCAGTTAATTATATAAAGGTAAATAATACCATAAGTCTAATATTGCTTCATTTCATATTATGATTTATTATATTTACGCGAATAATAGATATAAAAAATAAATTGATATTACAAATTCAAATTCCCGACGTTTTGGGCGCTCGTGGTCACAGGGAGGATTGAAATCCAAAGCTCCCTGAATATGAAATCATTATATTTTATTTTATGGATTTTATTCTTAAATTTCCATTCTAAATTTTTGGAACAGCTTAAATGCTTACATTTTGTGAGAAGGATTTTAGAGCAGAGGACAAACGAACAATATATCCATGTTAGACCACGAATGTCCACAACACCAGATGAACCGCAATGCGCTCGTGGCCATACGCTGTTTTAAGGATTTTTTTTAGTTGTATCAGTTGTTTATTATAAACCTTATATTCTTAAATTCAGAGAGTATTAATATTAATGAGCAAAATGTTTATTGAATAAGTATTTTTCAATCTATATTATTATGCTTACTATTTCTCCAACATATACTTATTCGAGAAATCTATAAGAGCAAAACCTCAAAAACAAAATGTGTTACAATTCCAACGATAAATTCTGTAGCGTTAACACAACCGTCCCAAGTTCCTAGAACTTTGGTTTCGTGACGGAAGCGAATGTTTTACTGCAGCATTTGGAACAGGAACACAACTCGTAACTTAGCTCCTACTTAAACTATAGAATTGTAATTGTAATTCAAAACAATTGAAAGTGTTCCTTTGCATGCAAATATAATGTGGAGTATGTGTTATCATTTATTAATAGTTGTTTTAACTAGAGAGATTTTAAAATTATATTTTTATCGCCTAAACAATTGTTTTGATAAACATCAAGCAAATCCCTTGTTATAGTTATTTAAAATTTATTTATTTTACTAAATTTTCATTGCGGAATTACGTATTAAGTATCACTATTTATTCTTCTGTCCTCTGTAGCAATACATATTCTAAAGAGAAAAGATGTGTGATTAACCATGTGTTAGTGTTCATTTAAGTCAAAAAGTCACCAATTTTATAAAACCCTTCATCAATAGAAAAGTTTCCTATTAGCAGGTACCCTGAGCTATATTTTATTTTTTCATTTGTCTTTCTATCCACCCGAGCGAAATATGGTGCTAGTTTTTTTCATATAATAAATATTCATCTGAATATAGGATAGCATCTATTTCTGGGTTGTGTTTGAAGCATGATTAATACAGCAGAGGGTCGATTCCAAGGGACGCGTCTCATCGCCGCAGCCGAGTGGGCCCACCACGCTCTACTTCACAAACTGACTCTATGCGTCTTAAATACAAAAGCTTAACAATATTCCTAATAATATAATATTCTGGGACATTATTCAAACACGGCCATCTGATCCCAAACTAAGCAGAGCTTGAACTATAGAAACCATATAACTACCACACATAAATATTACCATTTTTTCTTTTGTAATTACATACTTATATATCAAAAATATCGATAATTACACCCAGACTTAAGACCAACAGACATGTTCATGCACACAAAGATTTGTAAATGGCTAAATTTGAAGTTGTAAACCAATAAGAAAAGAAAGAGAGGAAATTTATGAATTATAATATCCTGTTTCATAGTATTCATCAGACGAGACCCAGAAGTATAAATAACTAGATACCAATACAGGTCTAATGTAGAGTTTGTAAGAAGAAGAGTCAATAGTACATACTCGTATACTTAAAATAGAAATAAAAACACAAAAATCTAAGTAAACATTTTTCTTGAGGAAACAAAACTCGTGGAGTTAAGTTTAACTTTATTCATGCTATACAAGTCGATACACCAACAGTTGCTGCAGTCCGAGCGATAAATTCGCCGTTGTGCGTCCCAAATGTTCTAGCAACTGCCCCCCACTTGCTTGAACTTCGTTTTTGTAACGGAAGCAACTGTTTCACTGCAACATTTGGAACGTGGACAAAACTTTACAAACATCCCTCATTGCACCAAAGGCGAACAAGCAACTTTGACATCAATTTAAAACTATCTAAAGTTTAAGAAGTTAAAGTTTGTGTGAACTCATTTCGTCTCAGCCTATGGTCATCCACTGCTGGACGTAGGCCTAATCAATTAATCGCCACAAAAAGCGGTCCTCCGCCGCCCTCTTCCAGATGGGGCCGAAAAAAAATATCCCCCTCCCCCCTCTTTCCTACCATTACGAACAACCTCTTGGTCAAAATAGATATGTCAATACTTTCCCAGTTCAAAACTCTACGACGCTATAATTCCTAAAGAAAGTATGAAATTATGAATTGTTATTCTGTTCAGTTGACAGTTCCACTTCGGCTCACTTTCGCTTATTACGCACTTCCCTCGGCCCGAAAGAGCAGTAAATCAAAACGGACTTGGCAATAATCTCGACGATAAATCAGTCCGGTATAGTATAGTGTAGCACGCTTGTGCTTGTCTTTACTGGCTTATTGCAGACAAAACTTCTGAATGATTTAAAATGTAAAATTGTTGACTTTGGCGATCTTTCTTACTATTAGTACACGTAAAATTGTTTACTAATTAAGTCATCGAATTAAAGAACTCGCCTAACTAAAGAAAGCGGATGACAAAACAGAGCAACTTAAAAGATGAACAAGATGGAAGGTTATAGGTGAAAAACGATGATTCTGAAGGACTGCACCACCCATTTCTGAACAGCTCGAGTTAACAAAAATTTATTTACATATAAAAAAAACAAGAAATAGTGGTTGCATTTGTCATTACATAACAATTAAAATTGAATTAAATGTCTTATCTGCCAAGAGTTGTAAACCAAATAAATTAAAGAAACTAATATTTTTAGAGCAACGCTTATACTATATGTAAATTACACTTATAATATCAACGAATACGTCTTCCTTCCAACTCCCGACACTTAATTCCCCCCTACCTTACCCCTTGTACTGGCTTTGTAATAATCTTGACTATAAATCAAGCGTCTCTGACACTCGGATACATTTGTACTGTCGGCGACTAGATACGCCGCGCCGACTTTTCTCAGGGAACTTTGCATTACCTTGTTTTTTTTAAGTTAATTGACAAATAACTTCTAAATCACGAATTCACTTCATTTCAGTAACAATGAATTTTTATTTATATTATAATGAGTCCAGAAGTCCTTTTCTTAGTACGGTGGAACATACTGCGATCGCCAACCCGACCGCCAAACGTGGAGATTATGGCACATATCATGATGATGCGATCAATGAGGTGTCCAACAGTGGATGATCATAGGCTGAGGTGGAGTCCAGAAGAATTAACTCTTAACCGCTTAACAACAAATAAGCACTCAAAACTGACCATACTCAACAAGCATTTATAATTTTTCGAAACCGTCGCACACATTTCTACTCAATTTTGGTGTTACCAATTCGCTGCGTGAACTCCTATGACAAGAATCAATTAAAGCAAACAAACAATTTTAGGCTAAGGAAATTGAATATATTCATAATATTAACGTGCCTTAACCTTAAACAAATGTTTTATAAAACAGATAATTCCCTATGGTCCCTACAAATGTCTCCGTTCCCGAACTCCATTCCGCGTTGAAGTTTGAAACAAACAATTGTCTAAACTTACCCTTGGTGTTTGTTTGATGTTATTTCGCGAACATTTGCTTGCAAATACTACATTATTCATAGTTTAAATAACCTCCAACCAATCAACTAACATACCATAATTATTCAAATAAATAAACACTCACGCCAGTTAACCAGAGGAGTTGGTACAGACTACGAATTTCGACCGGCATCTACATCCATACATACTCAACTACTACTATGCTACTAATCTGATTAAAATACATTCGACTAAGACGTCCATTACCATTGCAACTCACTACTGCAATTAAAATCGTTTAAATTATTCATTTTACATTTAAAATTACCAAACGATTCGAGTAAGTCAAAGTGTACTTTCAACAGTGTTAGAGCCAAAACTACTACACTATATTTCACTACACGACTATTAATAATATAATATATATAAGACGAGCCACACACAGAACGCAATACGAATATTTAGTAGTGAATTTCACACCTATATTTTGTCTCTCTTGTTGAATCTCTGTTGAGGTATTTATACTTTTGCGTTTTGTCTGCTAAATTAACGAAATTTCCTAATCGTAACCCTTCCCTAAATTAGAAAACACATACTGCATTAATTTCATATTTAAAGTTGACATTGCAAAGAATATTTTGCCTGCGCGAAAAAATTATTAAAAAATATACATCATTCCTCTTGTTGCAAAGAGACCGCGAATTTGTCACTGAAATAACGCCGTAGCAAGCTTTCGTCAAATGCTTTAGGCTTTAAAAACATACAAATTCAATTTAAAAATAACTTTTTACCGTTACTCCTACAGCCGAGCCGCTAAGTATGTTTACTTAAACATTTTTATTAAATTAACTTATAACATTAAATGATAATTTAAATTGTTACGTTATGTAGATACGGCTCACGCCGAATGGAAATCTATAATATCTGCCTACACATTTAGGCTAGAAGCGTAAGTGCCATATTTACGATTATATGTACCCTTTGTTTAAAATGTTTAGGTCCTGATTTTGAACAGCGTATATTTGTCCCTACCCCATTACAATTACGCGGACGTACGCGTCTGTTGTTTAAAGTTCATCATAATAATTCTTTATTCGACACGACCGACCGACCGACGCCGTTGGGAATAACTTTTCTCGAAGCCGAAGCTCTACTTAACCTTACGACCGCGAAACATAAAAAGTAACTTGTAACATTTCCAACGATAAATCCCCTGTGGTTCTTTCGACTGTCTTAAGTTTTATGGAAGTTTATTGCTTACTGCTACGACAGCGGTGATGTAGCTTTGATATTTCTAAAGTGAGAAAATAAAAATGATGTAGATACATTTTTAAGACAACAAGACAAAATTACTAAGATCATTTCAAATTCTGCTATCCTATCTAGGCTGCCAACCGACACGGCTGTTAAAAAAAAAGTTAAAATTAATTACGTAAACAACATTTCTATATACTTAAATAATATATATGAAATTCAAATATTAAGCAAAAATTATTCTTATGGGCTTCCCACTCGCGAGCAATAGAGCAATACACATAAACCTAAAAATATGCAGAAAATTAAAAAATTAAAACAGTAAAACTCCGGTCGGAAATAATGTGGTGAAGTTTTTTCCTGCCGCATAAAATAAACATTTAATTGAAATGCTACCGGGCACTTTTGCTACGCTTACATACCAACTTTGAGCATAATACGTATATCAGAACAATTTCAAGTATGTTTTAAAACTGCGGTAACTTAATTTACCGTGCAACACTAGTAAAAGTTGTATTTATAAAAAGCCTTTTAGTCCAGCAATTCAGAAAAACAAAAAACTTAAACTAAAAAAGATTAAACTATTTTTGCAACACAACTCTTGAAAAGATTCTTTCTTTTTTAGCAACTTTATTATAAAACATAAGCAAAACGATAGAAAAAGACAAGTGGACAAAACCTGCAATATGATATTGCTCGATTAATGTTTGTCTGTCCCCTTCTTTGTCTATTAAAGATAGGCAACGAATCTGCAACTCGCAACTCTTGTTGCAGATGTAGCAGATGCCACTTAGGTGACCGCTTGCTCGTGTGCCACCTTCTGTTGTAACAAAAAATGTCACAATTCCTTAATTGGCCGTCCATTGGCAACGAAACAAGGTATATATTTTATAATACGATGCTCAAGAAATAGACCTAATGGTAGATGGTCTAGTGTATCTTCGATAAAATAATGCTGAGCAATATATAAAATTGAGAAAACGTTTTCTAAATACGAGATTAACACACCGTCACACAAATTACATTGCGCTGATTATTTATAGATAGCTGATATGGAAATATAATGGACAGTTATAGCTGATAGCTAATATTGTCCATTATAGATAATATAGCGCTTTCAAGGGCAAGGATTTTTTTTTTTCTAATCAATAAACAAGCTTTTGACCACAATCTCACCATAATCCTATTCAGTTTTTTTTAATAAATAATTAAAATTTTGCAAAACGTACTGAAAGAGTATCAACAGTATTATGATGATTATAAATATAACATTTCAACGTTTTTATTACAGAAACAAAACAGATTTTAATTTTGTACAATTCGTCCCATTTTTACGAATAAGAATTAGAAAAAAAACCTTCATTATAGATTGATTCAATATCATGGCAAAAAAAATTACAAAAAAAAAAATGGAAAATAAGAAAAGAACGTGTGCGAAGCCGCCGACAACACCTAGTTTTATTTACAATCATTTACAGTGACGCTACGTCTCATTACAAATCCATTAAATCCAAGCAGAGCTTGTCTTAAGTCTACCAACATATCAATTTCCGATATATATTCGGAACCAAAAGTCCAATAATATTCAAAATAAAATGGGACCCACTTGCGAATGTGCCTTTCAAATTGTGTCTATCAACAAAAGATTTTTTTTTTTTTTTGAAATCGGATCAGAAATAACGAAGTTCTGCGGTAACAAAAACATAAAAGAAATACAACCGAATTGAGTAACTCCTTTCCCTTATGTCTATTAAAAATTATTTGATAAACCTTTGTGCAGTTTAAAAAGAACATAATACCAGTACATTCATCACACAAAAGGCTATTACAAAACAATACGCGGAATTATAAATTCCTCGGGGCTAATTAGATTGAGCACGTGGAACGCAGCAGATGCCCCGCCATCTATAATGGTTAACTTGAAACCAGTCTCGTTTCATTGTTAAAACACAATACGGCCCACATAAATTAAGACAAACCTACACAAAAGTGCTTTCCGGAGTTACGGGATCATCATTAGGTATTCCGCAACTCTTTGCTAGATGAATACCGGCTCTATTTGTTTTATGAAATGAAAATAAAATAAATTAAAATGGAAACTTAACTTTAGTAAAATGTAATAAAAACCAAATCACGCAGCGAAAAAATAGACCTAAAACAACATAACAGGTGCATTTATTGTCAGGCGCTAGTAAGTGTTCAAGTCATACAATATCAATGCTTCACTGACATTTCAATAACAAATTAACCAAACATTTCACAAACATACGACATCTTAAAGTGCAAATAAACACATCCAGTTAGCATATATTAATTGAATTTAAGAAAATATGAGCAATGTAACACCTGGTTTATACTTTGTTACCTTACGCGCAGACGCAAATATTGATACATATTGCTTTTTTTAGCAATCATACATACAAGTAATTCAACGAACTGTTGTGAACCCCATTTCTTACTTCGCTTTTCTACTTCTCTCCATTTTCTTGCTTTGACTTCTTGTGTACGGATACATGTTATAATATTCATATAAATTAATCTAAATTATGGTAACACACTGTAATTATCTAAAAAAAAATCTCTTTTGGCAGTTCGTAAATTAATTCTTAAATAAGGCCCTTTCCGCCGCTTCTGTTTTCACCGAGAAATAGAACTTTTTCAAATGATCCTCGCAAGACTTCTAAACTCGACAAAGTGTGTCTGAAGTTGTCTTGGCGTTATTTCAGTCACGGATTTGCAGTTCCTTTAATATAAACCGATCAATGCTAAACCTCACAAATTTAACTAGAAAAATGGTATGCTTTATAAATCGTAATCCTTCGTTCTCAAATAAAATGTACACGTCATGTGTTCCAAATATTATTTGAATCTACAGTAACACACACATACACGCACGAGCGCGCTCGCGCCCACGTACACGCACACACATACATTTTGATTATCTTGAAGGTTAGAGCCACGTTGAATTTTGTTATTCTTAATTGTATATTCGTAAAACTAGTGTTTGAACACATCTTCTAATTAACTCCTTATATGAAATCGCATAATGCATAACGCCATCTATTTTCTTAAATAGATGGCGTTATGCATTATATCATAATGCTGCAATGTTTGTTCGTCACATTTTCAAGCAATTAGAGGTTAAGGATTTTTCTTTTCAGAGTTCCGGTACACCTCTCCTACTTTATCTGTGCATACATATTTTCCGGTCACGCCCTCTTTTTCCACCAATCATTAACAAAAGAAAAATAAATGAACAAAATTACCTCTTAGGTGTTCACATTTTGAACTTAACTATACAAAGTTATAAGATTCGATTTTTTTTTCTTCTGTTAACCATTAAATTCGTTTCCCAGTTCCGTATCGTTTGTTTCATTTCAAAGGAACTGTGAATCCGTGACTGAAATAACAGAGACACCGTCCACACCTCCCCACGCACCCCCGCCCCGGCAAGTTGCGACTCAAGAATGGAATAACAACTTATTATTTGGCAATGTTAAACAATGAACGGGAGAAAGCTTTTGTGCGCGGTAGACTTTTTTAACAAAGGAATGTTCCGATTTGACTTTGTTGAGAAAGATGGAAAATGCGTAAAAAGCATTTTTTCTTATGATTTATTTACCTATATAACTAATTCTTGGCTGCGACCTTTCCGATCCGGTCATGAGAATAAAGCCAATCCAGTAATGATAATAAAGTAACGGCCCGAGCCGAAGTTCCCGAGAGAACCCTGGAACTTAGTTACTCTTAACAAGGTTTAGGCTAGGCGCCTTCAGCACTCTGCAGCCTCAAGGCCGGTGTAGCTGTAAATGCCTCCTAAGGCAAACAGTGGTAAATCAGTAACAAAAAAAAACTTGGCTACGACTTCTTCGTTTTGTTTTCAAATACGACAGTATACTCTTTTCATGCTCTTAATGAATTTCAATGCTAAATTTAATGCTAATTCATATCTTACTTCACCATATGTCGCACAGCAAATTAATTTGGAAAATCATTAATACAGGCCTTTTAGAATTCGACATCCAAATTTGAAAGAATCCCAACTTTTAAGTTATCATGAGATTATTTGCAAATTGAAGCGCAACATGGAAAATCAACTACGTTTAATCCATAGAAATGTGAAGTTAGCTTTTAAAATCACAAATGTACGTGGCGCAGCCGAGACAAAGGAATCCGCACGTGATCCGAATGGAGACTGCGGAACCTAATAACGATTTCCACTCTTTGCTCTTTGCTCGTCTGTAGCCGCATTTAATTATAAGAGACTCCCTGTTTATAACGTACACAAGTCCCTTATTTAATACTAACAGACGCCAGTTCATCCGCTTGAAGTTGAAACACCCGTCCAAACAAGTAAACATATATTTATGTTTCAGGAGTATAATTTTATATTATTAATATATTAACTTGCTTAAAATATCAGGAACATTTTTAAGAATACTGGAAACAAAAATATTTGTGAGATTTGTAAAGAGAATAAGCTAAAAGTTATGTATAAAACTAGATGTCTGCGGCTTCGCACGCATTCAAAAATTCGCTGTGAAAAAATAAAAAGGATTTATTGAAAATTCCTCTTTTCTTTATCAACAGGCTTACCGATATTTTATAGGGCCTCTCATTTTTACAATTATCTGTTCTTGCTATATTCCTAATTTCATCAAGATCGGTTAAGACGTTTTAAGTTATAACGGGACATATAGACAGACAGATAAACAGAAAAATATTTTATAAGGCCCGAAATAAAGACTATAGTCGATGTTATCGTGTGATAATGGAATTACTTGGGGCAAAGCCGTTTAATACTATTATATTTTTAACGCATCTTCTTTAATAATGGCGCAACGGCCGAAAACTATCTTTAAACAGTGGTATTACTATAATGTTTGTATTAATTTAATTAATACGTTATATGCTGTTTAAAATAAAAATATCAAAATCATACAATAAGAATTATGTAAGATGGCCGAATAAAATGTTATGTTACCAAATTGTGTATACAATTGTGTATTTGTACAACATTTTTAGCCGATCCAGCTCAGCTTGTACCACACAATATTAAATGGCGGGTTTTAATTCCACTACCTTATATTTCGCAATCCGTACCCTCATTAAGCTATTGATTGGCACTTCGAAAATGTATGCTCTCGCGCGAAGTTTAAGAATAATAAAAATAGCTCACAAAAGATTCCGAAAACCAAAACTGAATGCTACAAACATACTGAGAATCGAAATCTCGACGTATTGCACGTAAGTATGTCTGTGACGTACATGATACAACACATGCCTTATTTCGTGTTTATTCTTTTCAAGTATAAGTAACGTTATCATTAAAATAAATATTCGAACGAGTTTCTGATTTCTGGTTTTGTAGGCCGATCGAAATCGAATCGAATCTACCAGTCGACTTGCACTCGCGCCGGCGTCGCACGCGTTTAAAAATAAACAATCCAAGATGGCGTCTCCAGTATCAACCCGGTGTTTGTTAACGTTGTCAAAGCGGGGTTTCAGTTCGAAAGCCGATAAAAATGTTGCGTTTCTGGGCCTCGGAAATATGGGGGGATATATGGCCGCCAATCTTGTTAAGAAGGTACATACGTATATAGTGTTAGCTACTTAAAAATGCTTACGAGATATTGGAACAAGTCTTACAATATTTTAATTAATTCCTAATGTGTGTAACATGAGGGCGCATAACATTACATTCGAGTAGAAAACAATCTACAAACAAATCAATTGCAACTTTTAATCAGTAAATTAAAGCCATGAAGAGAATAGTTCAGACTTGAATGAACGGTTAACAAATAATTATAAACTTTATGCTTATGACACAAAATAATAATAATTTAAGCCTGAAATGATTGTCATCCACTTTAATCAACTATATGTACATTTTATAAAATAATTTCATTTTCTTGTAAATAATCAATTTTGTACTTCTATAACTAAATTGAAAATTAGTGGATTGTTAACTACATGTTTAAAAATTAGAGTTTTATTGAACATTGAACATCAATTAAAACAAAACTACATTCTAATAATTTTACAAAAAAATTAGTTACATATAATATCCATTAATAATCTTTTATACAATTATACTATAATACCAATTAAATTTTGTATAATTTTTCATTAATTTTGTTCTTATAATTATTAATGAGCAAATACAGATACAACATTTAAAACAGAACCAGCAAAGTGAGATTATACAATAATTTATCAGTATCATTATCATTCGACATTGACCGAATGACTTCACCTCTTTGTCCTTTTCCAACTCTACGCAGTAAAAAGAGATAGGAAGCCAAACATCCAAACAGAAGTTTGAGAACCGATTCGAACAGTCAAACTTGGAGATATGCAAATGATAATTAAAATATTGTAACCCGATACAATTTTAACTTTGAATATTTACTTAGGGTTGCCATGCTCGGGATGTCACGGTTTACTAAATTGTTTAAAATATTACAATTAAGAAACAAAAAAAGAAACAATTGACGGACATTGACATAACTTGTCTAATCAAATTTGACTTTACTTTTTGGAAAATCAGGTATCATTTAACACTGTGAGACTGTAGATCTGTCGAGTCTTCAGTTTCTAGATATTGAGCATTGCCTTTATCATTATTTTCAAAATATTTTAAAAATAAGATAAAATTGGAATTCAAACAATGTAGACTAAAATGTCAATGATACCATATCATATAATTTATCGATAATCACTTACTTTGCAACAAGATCGGCTTTCTTTCAAACTAGTCGAGCATTTTTTTCTTCAATTCCTCTTAATTTTTTTTTTTTATATTTAACAACAGTCATTAAAGAATACATGTTTAGCGTTTATGTAGAAAGTTTAACACCTCTAAATAAAACTGCAGTCATTTCTTGCCACAGGAACCAGCGATGGTAGCGACATCTCGGATTAGTTTTGCCTGTGTGACTTCATTGAATAAAAATCGTTTAGAACTTGTAACTAAAATTTCGTACTCAACACATCGAGTCTAAAAATCCTCCGCCGTGGACTATTTTTCTCTACTATTATAGACATTAAACTGTAGTGTGGGTATTATAAATTTGTCCAATTCGTAACAGCTATTGAATATTTAGGAAAAACTGTGATTAAGAGACCATTAGGGGCTTCTTTGGGCGAAATTTAAAATTAAAATCCTTTCAATTTATGCAAATGCCATGTTAAATTGTGCAGATGGGCGCTTTTCGCATGAAACATTTTGCAAAAGGTCGGCCCTGCTGCGCTACGAAATAACGTTAAATCATTTTTATTTCATTGTATTTAAGTCAGATTACGCGGTAATAAAACACAGCCGGCTTACACATGCCATCGTTTTTTATTTTATTTTTTATGCCTTAATGCCATAATATGATATATAATAGTTTCACTTTTGTATTGATTTCAAATTAATTCCAAGCTTGCGCAGAAGCTAATTTGTAATTGTAAGGAAACACGCGTTTTAAAAATAGATCTAACTCGTAAATTACACATATTTTGATTTTTCAAATAATTCATACTTCTGAATATTTCTATAGCTAACATTTCGAAATAGTTTCAAACCTCTCTAAAAGAATTCGCCTCTTGAGGTCTGCGTCTCTACACTCTAAATTGTTCAAAAATATGCGATGAATTAGTTCCATGTAAGAAAAGGTATTTTTAAGCATTCCATTTTTTATCATTCGAACTAAGCTTAAACATTTTAGGATATGGAAAACGATAAAAATAAAACGGGATTCGAACCCACGAACTCACGATCAATTCCTCTGTCCGTGCCCTAAACCTAAAGCTATTAGCGCATATTCCATTATTTTACAATTTTGGTAATCGCAGGATTACACATTGTTTCTATCAAACGTCTCGTTCTAGGGTTTCAATGTGCGTGGCTACGACCCTTCGAAGGACGCGTTGACCGCAGCTGCTAAGAACGGTGTCAGCGGTGCCAGCTCCATCGCGGCTGCAGTCGACGGCGTGGACGTCGTCGTGTCCATACTGCCCAGCAACAAAGTCGTGCTCGACGCCTACCTCGGCAAAGGCGGTGTCGTCAAACACGTAAGCATATAAAACCAGGAGTTTAATTTAAAAAAATCAATAAGCCATATTTTATACAGCAGTAAGCTGTATAAAATCTGGAGAAGATTACAAATCGAATGATACCTCACTCTTTAAAATGGTACCAGCCGTTTAAGATATGGAGATATAAATACATAAATACATAAACATACATAGATACATACCAGCGAAAATCATTACTTTTTTTGTCTTTCGGACAAATTGATAATTTGTGTTGAAATATTAATCCATTGCATGTACGTAATCGAGGCCTGCATGGCAGCAAATAAGGCATTTACCTCTTTCGCGGTCCTTTCCAACTAACGAAAAAGTTACACATTAGAAACTGATATTTAATCCATTTTTGTTTTTAAGTTTATTTTTTATTATCAATTAATATTATAATAATAAAAAAATAAACTTAAAAACCACCGCCACCACCACCTCAGCCTGTGATCGTCCACTGCTGGACATAGGCTTCCCCCATTGATCGCATCATTGGAGGAAATGTGCCATAATCGCCACGCTTGGCAGGCGGACTGGCGATCGCAGTATGTTCCACCGTACTAAGAAAAGAACGCTGCTGCCCGTCCTCCGGTGGTCTTTAATATCCAGACTCAAGACAAACAGACACGTTCATGCACACAAATGTTTGTCTTGGGTGGGAATCGATCCCACGACCGGCGGCGCGAAAGGCAAGTGTTTTGCCAATGCGCCAACCATAAAATGTTTTTAGTTATGGATCTTATATTGGATAATTACCGTGCATGTAAGATATGAATAAAAGCTTATTTTTATTCATTTATATTTTTTCATATGTAAGACAATTCAACCACAAACAACCCACTTAGTTAATGAATGATGTATTACTACAAACCGACATCCGCAGCTATGCCTTCACCCTTGACGACAATACCTTCACTTGAAGCCTATTACTGTAACTTCAACTTACTTATCGGATGAGTACTTAAAAACATAGAATCGGTATGAGCTTGTTAAGTAACAATTGTGAAATAAATGTTAATTTTCATAATAATGTTCTTCTATTTTCAGGCAACCAAAGGTGCCCTCTTGATCGACTCGAGCACTGTGGACCCAAATGTACCAAAACAAATATTTCCCGTAGCAACAGAAAATGGGGTTAACTTCATCGACGCCCCAGTGTCTGGAGGTAAATTTTTAATACAAATACGAGCAATAAACGACGTAACTTCCACAAAAACAACCCCAAAGAAGGTACAAAAGAAAGAACAAAGCTATTTGTTTCCAACTTTATTATGCGTACCGTTCATACAGGAAAGGATTGGAACAAGTTGCAGTCAGTTTTTCCGCCTTGTTACATTATGATGTAAGTACCTTTAAGAGAACAGAATAATGCTAAAACAATGCGTACCATCTTATGGTCACTTCGCCTTTTAACTTAACATGGTATTGTAGTAAAGCACCAATTTGTGCTCAATTATAATTGATATAATTAATTATAATTGATATATTGTATTATATATGCTGTGGCACGGTTAAATACTGCACTAAGTTACGCATAATACTTGTGACCGAAATCACAAACGTTTGCTAGCAAATTATAAATTAACAAATATGAAACAAAAAAAAACATTTTTCACTTATCACTTATGAGAATACTTATCGTCTTAAGAACAACAAGAAAGACGCCATTGCTTTAGGCAAAAGTAAAATTCTAAAGCCAATACAAATAGAATTGTTGATAAAGTTTGTATAATTAATATAAGTAATCTCTATACTTTACTATCTACTTATAAGTAATCTCTTGAACTTGGAGGACGCCCCCTTATTCTTATCACGAATACGTGTGGCGTTATCATTAAGGGCAAATTATTTAATTATTTATGTAATTTGTTCTGGTAAGAACTGATAATTTTATACTATGTGTAATTTTATATTATATAATTAAGATCACCATCGATTTATTATAAAATTTGTTATAAAAAATATCATCTAAGATAATTTCAATAGAACGAAAATATTTTTATCTGTAATATAACACCTTTCTGAACGCTACGTTGAAAACTATGACGAAAATGTAACTTTGTTATTGTAATATTGTTTATGTAATTTGGTTCTATTTTGCACCTCATCATCTACATTACCTTTTCTCACTTACGTAGGGTCGGCACAATAGGTGTGTTCTACTCTTATTACTCTCACATATGTCCTGGACTCTACGGTAATCTCTACCGTGACTAGTTTTTGATTATAGTTTTCACAGCCGACCGCCTGCCTGACGCCAACCCTCCTCGAGAGTTTCGCAGCTATTCGCTATAATATGAAGCTTTAACTTTACGCATGTCTAATTATGTTTCAAGAAGCACAGGCTATTTAGACATTCAATATAATGCTACATTTTATTCAGTAAGGTTGTGCAAACCCTACATTTGAAAACCTGTGTTTAATTTTTTTAAATTCTCATTGTAGATAACAGTTGGTTTAAATACAGTGTAAATATGTTTTTCCAAATGATAGCAATTTCAAGATATGAGACATTTACCTACACGCGTAGTGTAGTTGATTGTTCGTTAAAAAGTTGATTCTTATAATAATACACCTAATGCCATTTGAATAAAAACCAAAATAGCTTATCTACCTGTTGCCATGCCCTGCAATGAAATTATTGCATATTGATCAAAAATATTATGTTAGGAATTAATTAAAACAAGGAATATATATTAAAATGTAAAACAATATATATATATACTTAAAGCGAATAGTATACTTCATGTTAACATTATAAAATAACTACTCGGTATTTTATAGTCTGTTTTACAATAAATAATTTAATGTTTGATCACCAACTAGTGTAGATAATTTAAAAAACAATTCGCCCGATGACCTCTACGACACCTCTATCAATGTACCTCTATGACACTTCGAAGAAGAATACGGTTCGAATCGTTCGGTCTCAATTAAACAGACATTCATACATTGATAGACACATCATACATACTCGCAAAAATCATATCCTTCCATCAGTAGGGCGCAAATATGGTACGCACTGATGCTGAAGCATTACGTCAAAATGGGAACGAAACATTGAAACAGGCGACAGTTCCAATCTTTTGCCATAAACACAATAAAATAACCTGTAAAACAACATGAGTCTAGCCAATACTCGTCTCTTTCTAAGTTTTCTTTATTAGATTGTGCATTGTCTCTATGTGTATATATATATATATATATATATAT
>DWLR01001121.1:0-19784 GCA_018246295.1 Papilio alexanor hazarajatica
GTAAACTGGTTTAATTCTTCGAATAATAATAGTAACTACTAGTAATTTAATAGTATTGTATGAAAATACATGAAATATTCTTATGTAAGCTATATTTTTATATAGCTCCTTTATGTAAGCTATATTTTTATAAAATATAGCTTACATAAAGGAGCTGTTGCAGTTGAATTTAAATATTAAAAACATTTTGTTTAAATTTTAATTCTACAAGACTATTATATCTAGAGAAATAATCTAATATATTTAAAATAATAAAAATATTATTGCATAACAATACAATCCCCGGTAACAACGAATGCATTTACTAGTAGATACAAATTCAAAATTCCAAAATTAGCACCCCGCCGTTGTCTATTGAGGTGGAATAGGAAATCCACTCATTATCCGCGACCTTCGTCGTCAAATACTATCTGATAGGTTAATTGCTGAGAACAGATTAGCTTTTGGCAGTTTTTTATGGTCGCGGCCGACATCCAAAGCTCATTGTTTATGATTCATAATTACAATACTCCGGAGAGGCAATCACCGAACCTGTCATTAAACTGTACAAATAACTACTTATACATTCACAAATGAAGTGAGTTAATAAGATATCTATCGATAGTCAGGCGTCTTAGATATTCACCGATCTATTTGAGAATTAGTCGAATTAACGCAGAAATAAAAAGTATATAAACTACACTGATATCATCGGTTCCCATAGTTCGATAAATATTATTTGCGGTAGGGGCAAAATTAAGATTAATATGTGTATTTTTTGTGGGGCCACGAACCCGGCGATTATGTTTTGGGATCATTACTAACCTCCATCAAACGGTTCGCGTGACGCCGCGATGCAGATCTGACGCAATGCAAGGCAAAAAGAGACGCGGACATTGCAAATGCTAAAGTTTTATAATATCTAGTTGTTGCCCGCTACTTCGTCCACTTTTTGACGATTAATGCCAACAGTAGTATCTACCCTTTCACTTTATTTTTATATTGAATTTCTCATCAATGAAAAATCATTCCTTATTCCTGTCTTGTGTCTAATTTTAATTTAACATGATAACATAACTACGGATGTGCTGGATAGGTCAGTTGGTCACATTTCCCTTTAAGTTTTATTGAAATACTCAGAGATGTTGGATCGGGTTCGAAGATCCAGTCAATATGAATTGTTTTATAGCTGATTTCAATAACATATCGTTTGTTACGATTTAGATATATTATATCGTCCTTTATCCCATCTCATCGAATAAGTACTGATGTGAAAATTTATCCACAAAGCTTTGCGAGCACATTTTGAAGCACATTATTCTTACCTACATGCCACGTTATTCTAATGTTTAGAAGATTTTTTTGTAAAAACCTAGACATCTTTTAAATCATCATGTCATCATGAAAGCATTTTAAAATGATTACATTTTGAGACCTGTTCAAACTCTCCCGTTATTGCTTTCATATCAACAAACTTTCGCTTAATTAAACTCATACGGTACCAAATTAAACATATCGTAATAATAAAATCAAGACGGACAGCGCCGCGGGGCGCGACTAGCGAGAATTATAATAATAGGATAATAACACGTCTGGTATTAATACTAAACTCGAGGGTTTTTTTTACGTCTGCTTCGGAGATTTACTCCCCGCCCAGTTTAACTAGTTCAAGGATGTGCAACGTGAATGGGCCGCTTTATTTTTGTTTGCGATAGGTCGCGTTCAGGTCGCAGAGGTCGGCAGTCTATGGCCGTCCGTCTGCATACGACGAAAACTGACAAATAAGACGTTGAAATGACACATTTTTGCAATGGATACAGCAGTTTTGACATATTTAATTACTCATGCGGTGTTCAAAGGTCATCTCAATCACCTTCTGCAATTTTAGATATTATTTCTACGTTTTAACATCCCCTTTCTAAGCTCTCCCCCTTTTTCCTTAATTACAAGCTCTTTGGATATTGCATGTGTGTGGGTATTTAATAATATTGACTTATTACCGTCAGATTTGGTTCCACCACTAACTATAAAATAATCGAATGTTGTGTTCGAATTCATTAAAGTCGTTTGATCTTGCACATTATTTTATTATCCTTTAAATTTTCGTAAATATTTTTTTCTAATTAATATATAAAATGAAATGCGATAGATATTTATTTCTACATCTTCATCTGTTACACGAGATGTCGAATGTTTCATATGCATTGTGTCTAGCCGAAGTCGTCAAGTTCAGTGGCACGACCTCTGTCGCCAGCACGGCCAATTAGTTTCGACGGACTCCAAAAAAAAAAACAACTTAAACGATCATTCGTTTGGGACATTTATTTAAAAACAACACGCCAATAAAAGGACCAGTTTTAGAAATTAATTATCTACTTATGATAATAAGTTCGGGGACGGATGGAAAATGCAACATTGTTTAAAATAATAAAATGGTTATACTGTTGAGGTCATGTCGAGAGTGCAATGCACCAACTGACCTGTTTAGTAACATATATCTCAATAAAAATGATACACAATTGTTACCTTCATCTAGGATAAAAACAATAAGCCTTTTATTTAGATAATTCCATTTGTGCTAGACCTTCATATATTCGAACCTGCTAGGGTCTCAATAAATGTTAACGTTAAAGTACTATGGATAGGAAGCCTACATTGAGTCATCTCTAAGACCGCATAAATATCCCTATAAACGAATTAGAAGAAAAATATAAATTCTTCGGAAAGCTTTGAAAACCTTTCGTTTTATATTTTCAATATAAAAATCATTTACCTAAGGTATCAAAAAAATAAGTAGTTAGAACATATTAAACTTGATAAATATATCATAAACTAAATTGGTAATCGACAATATAATTTAATGTGCATAAACAAAACGTTTTGTTCATTCCGTGCTGCAAGTGGAAACTTTTTTTTTAACACTGACATTTCGCTAGACCTCACGCAAGCTGTCCGACTTCGACCGGCCAATGTGACTTACAAGTAACATTGTTAAAAAAAGGCCACCGGCGCTCAGTAAGTCATCCATGTGCATACATTAAGATAATCCGCATGCAAAATACCAAAATATCTGTCAACCGAGCGGCAAACCTTTGATCTATTACTGGCTGGAATCGATGACGAGGTTTGAAACAAAAAAAAACTAGGATATCACGATTTACCCGACTTAATTAAATATATAATTAAATTATTATATTCTTGATTTATTGCCATATAAAAACTATGTCTGTATTGATTCAAGCGGCTAAACGAAGACAGATGTGATGCAGCTAAAATATAGATTGTTAATTTTTTTCTAACAAGACGTCTAAGAAAAGGAAAATGTCAAATGGCGTTGAGTTCACTAATTGTATGAATTTTGTATAATTATAATAAATCATATTACTATTATAGATATTGCAATAATATAATTGAAATAGGCGCGTGTGTTTGAAGGTATACCTTCAGAATATGACTAGTTATTCGGGGGACAAGAAAAAATCTTTAGTAATAGTAAGCGAGTACGTGGAAGTATGACCAGATATTCTCATCAAAAACAGTTTAGGAAACTTTGGCTTTTCGATATTTTGTCGATTTCAAAGAATGTATAGAAATATGAGGATCTCCGCCTATTTTGATTATTCATTAGTGAAATGACTGATTCACGACAATCACCCTTATAGAGAAGTATAGCAGAAAAAATGTTGATTTACTCAATTTTTAGTACATTGGAAGCTGCATCTTAAAGTGTTTCAATTATATTTTATTAACTATAAAACGACATCAACATCTGCCCTCCATAAGTTATTAGCGAAGAGTTCACTTATTGCTTTTAGTACAAAATTGTCCGTTTTTTTTTTGACGCTACATGACGCTATTAGCGGTTCTCGAAATCGATAAACATCTAAATTCGGGAGATGTATTATGTGAAATAAATAATTTGTTGGTCAACCGGCGACATCAAAGGCGCGCCCATACGAACGTCCGGACCACCAAACTATATTGACCTCTAAATTAGCATACCGTCGGTGTGAGAAGTTGAAAAACGCGAACAACGGAAGGTCATCTAGAATCAGCTAAGCGAGCGGACAGATCTGTGCAATGCCGTGCCTCTAGAATATGGAATTAGATTTGGCGACAAGCTGCCATCTCCGTGGGACATGTCGCCGGCATTTTAATGGCACATTCCTCGAATATCCGATACAATATATTTATTGCCTTTGTTCCAATAACATATAATTTACAAATATGTTCCCATCACCGGCCTATACTTCGAAGAACACAAATTGTCTCCTATGTCGCTGACTCAGCCTCCAATTTCGACATCGAATCTCATAGACGAAACTATAGATAACGTCCGACTCTAATCTTGAATTTTAAGCACCTAAAAAGTATTCCAAGTGAAGCTACGCGCGATAAACTTACTATTCCACAAATAAATCGCAATGAAAGCGAGCGATACTAACGTATTACCTTCCCAGCAATAAAGTTACCTGGCGAAGACTGAACATAAAAACAATATGATGGAGAGAGAACAAAGGCGCGCGGCGGTCCCGGTGCAAAAACGAGATCAACTAAATGTTGGAAATAAACGAGAGAAAAAACCAATTTCAGAGAAGTGTTGACCGCGTTGCCAATTATAATAAAATTGTTGTTCAATACACACCGCCGGCGGAAAGGTTGGCTCCTTAACGTGTATTTAGTTTGCAAAGACCATATGGGAGGCGGGTATGCAGACATTAGAACGTCGACTTTTTATTAATCTTTCACGATTGTGTTACATGGTAGGTTGAATTCATGGACAATCTCAATTTGACCTCATAAATAACGCTATTATTAAAGAATACAGTGTCAATATACATTTTATAAGCAGATATAATTAATAATCTAATTTCAGCTGTGCTTATAGAATTGCTCTTTCGCAAGCGTTCTTTAACATAGACAAATAAAACTTATTTCCTACCTCAAACTCTTTGATTACATTATGGCGTGTGAACACTATGGTGAATGTTATTTTTCTTACAATTAAGACATAAATAAAGGTGTATGAATGCCTAAGAAAATGTCATACTTAAATAATAAAACATTTTTTTTAAATACATGATCGAATGGAATCGAGTGTCGCAGACTCCGCAGCGCAGCATCGATGCGTGCAATGCGCAGGGCTGTCGACGCTAAGGACTATTACTGCGGAATGCCGACGCGCCGCTCTCGCTTTCGGTGCTCGCGCCCTCTTCGCATGTAATCGTTTTATAGTTTATTTTAATACGCCTCGTTATTGCCGAATGGACTTGTATTTCGATTTAAAAACAATCGACATCGATTATTGCTCGAATCAATGTTTTAATAAATCCAGTGCAGAGAGAGGGGATGATTTTGTTCGAAATATAACAATGTTTTTTGTGTCTCGATTTTGTAAATGATAATGCAGCTGTTTGGCGGGAACTTGCTTATATTTGAAGAAAAATACAGTTTTCATTATATAAAAGCATTCTGTAAAGATGTAATGAAGGTATTTGCAAGTGGTGAAATTTACCAAAGCAGCAGAGCTTATCAGGTAATCTTAACTCCGCCAGGCTGTGTGTGGTAACGGCAGGCAGGTGCGAGGGGCAGATGTGGACGTGCCGTTTCGTAAACTCAATACATATAATCAAACTTATTACAATTTATGTTCACCTAGTAACTGGTCGCGTGCTCGTAAAGTTTAGTTAAATAAAAATTACACTTTACATTTTTTTTTTGTTAAAACTTTGTTTCCGTTTAATTGTAGTAAAAAAAATTACATGTCACTAACTCTACTAATGATTCGATTTAAAAAAAGTAAGTTATCTTTTAAGCAGTTACTCTTTTAATATTTAGCCAGTAGAGGATGATTATTACCTGTCAACTAAAAAATTTTAAAGCCCAGTAAAAGTCGAATAAAGGTAAAGCGACATCTTGAATTGACATCCTATGATGCTCTGGTCTGATTACTAATTTTTTTCGAAAAATAACTTCTTTTCTAAGATTGTTTATTGAGATTTGACCTTGTTTGTGCTCTATAATGAAATTTGATACATGGTAATTTGAAAAAGGCAATTATTGCCAACAGATATTTCGATCGGATTATCAAAACTTAAGCGTCCGTTTACCGCAGACGTTACGTGCGATCGTTACACGACAAGTTACCATTTACATGAAATTTATATGAATTGGCTCGGTAGTGATCGAACGTTAAATTTCGAAAAATGAAAAACAAAACAAATTTCGTTTCGGGGCGCCGCTTAGCAGATGGTGTTTCCGCCAGCTGCGCCGCTCCCAGCGTAGCGGGACCCTGCACGATAAAGTTAATTCCGTTCCTCTACTGAGTACCACGACCAGGAATGCATGAAAACCATATAATCTATGTAACCCCCATTTCTTGCACTATTTTTTAGTGCTTAACGACATTAACGAAATACTAAATGTCTGTTCTGAAAAAAAAAAAACACACACACACACACAGTTTACATAAAGAGCCTGCCTATTAGATTTAAACAGAACATTTCGAAGCATATTATCCAAAAAGTAAATATTAAAATGCCATACACGTAAAGACATCAGTAATAAAGTCTTTCTTGGGATTAACACGAGTACATCAAGACAAACGAGTACTATTTGTTTTTAATAAATCAGTCTATAAATAAGGAGATAGACTTCGAACTGCCCCGCCGAAGGTGAACGTGTGCAACTGCCGGCGACCGGAGATGCCTTTTGTTGAGCTACGCACAATCTTTAATTACACCGACTGGCAGGTGGCTTACGAGAGCTTTTCACAAAAAAAAAAAACTCTGTATAAAATAATTAATGGCGCGTAATAATGTACCAGCATGCGAGGCGAAAATCCTAAAGAGTCGAGCGCTGCGCTCCTGCAATCCGACACCGGCCATTGAACATTTTCACGAGGGAAATATCGGCTTACGACGATCGCCACCCACTACGCTACGGGCTAGCTCCGCGCGACTCATGTGTGCCTGGTAAACGCCCAAACACAATGGGAAAAAATCGAAAGCTGCTTTAAAAAATAGTACAAGACATACCAAGTAACCCGATGCATGTCTATTTTGTGAGGTAAACAATATCGAGTTACCGGTTTTCCAAGCAGTTCAGCAACCCCGTTGCGAATGTAAAAATAATGTAGTGCACATAAATCCCACTAACTCGAACGTTTTAATTTATCGCTAATAGAACGCTGATAAGGCCAGGTATGTTCTCCGGGTCCAGGTAGACTCTTTCAAGTGAATTTAGAGACCCTCGTTTTAATAACGGCCGGGTCTTTGATGGAACCGACTTTTTTTCGGTGGTCATTTCGGTGCCTACAGTTATGTTTTTCGAGGAGCGCACCTTTTGTTCCAGGCGTTAAGGAATTTCACAATTATAGATAAAAGTGGTATTGTTGCTTTTGTGTAAAATTTGCCTTCTTTTTTGTTAAGTTTAGAAATGGTTTAGAGCAAGCAATTTAATTATTGCACATCATTTGTTAAGCAGCCTTAGAGCACTGATTGTTTTAGAAATTCAGCCAATCCGAAAGGTTGGCAACGGAAATTTACTAAAATAATTTTGGTACTATCAGTGCATAATTCTGGCAAAACATATGTCCTTGATCTTATAAAACAAAATGTAAGTTGGTAGCGGGCTTCGTCTCACCGCTTGACCGCAAGTTATAAATTTCCGCTTATTGTGATAGAGGCGATAACCCCGACGTCCGCGCGCGATTACTGGGACGCAATAACTCACTGCCGCAGTGAATCATACATAGTCCTACTACGCGCCTTGGAATAGGTGCCGTCGTATCTACTCCTATACTCTTTTCTTAACCAAGACCTAAATTTTGTATTCAAAGAGTACCCATCCTTACGCTATACTCCACCGCCTACGCTAAAATTCATAAATAAGCAAAAATATTTACGGAAAAAAAAATTCTAACTCTCCCTTATAACATCAGCTATCCATATTACTATCCATACATACATATCCATATTACATATCACAATTTCACTCCAATTTATCTTTCAATTTCCCCAAAATTACAACATTTCATTAAAATATATATTAATGCGACGGTAGAAAGAAAAATTTCATTAATTTTTTTTTAAATAGGAGTTTTTTGTACTAAAAGTATTTTTTTTATAAGGAATAAACTAGCACTTGACCACAGTCCCGCCTGATGTTTAGCGATGATGTGCTCGAAAGGTGGTACGCGCTCTCTCTCTGTCTTAATCTCAAAAAATGGGGGGCACATAACGAAAAGAAAGGAATATTGTTGCCGTTTATCTCACCGAGGACAAAAGATTCAAGTGCTAAAATTATTTAATAATTGAATCGTAAATGAGAGAAATGATGACATTAATTATAATTTGTATTTATTAACTTCGATACCGTTTTATAGACCTGAGGGTAGACGAGTATTTTGTTATCGCATGCAGCATACAATAATACGCTAAAAGGAATATTTCTCGATCAATTACAAGAACCACCCAAAGTTAACAAATTAAATTAAACAAATTAAAGGCGTCAATAATTGGATTTAAAAAAAACATTTTGTTTGCGACTGTACAATGGGGAATATCAGGAAAAGCTACATTTATCCCGGTACAAGTAGCTATCTTACCTGCCGAACATGGATGAGGAAATTGTCTATACGGAGAATCATTCCATTCAATATTTTGTTAAGATGAAACAAAACTATAGCTCTATAGTATGTGAAGAACATACAAATTGTACAAAAGCTATCAATTTCCTTCAATCAATAAACATAAATGATTTATCTAAGCTTCGAAACAACCCATTAAACCACAAAGTTCGTCACTTTCATACTATTATTTCAAGATGTGGTATGACTACCTGCTCAAGACACCGTTGTAATTAACAACATGTTAAATCGTACGCCATTGAAATTGTGTCTAACTTAACCACACCTCCCAATAAGACATATAGGTGAACAAAAACTAAGAAGCACAATTAGTTATTTTGCCAACGATCTTAAAAAAATGATTGGCATATTATTAACGCTGCAATGATGTGGATTTACCATTTAAATATAATTTATATTTAAATAGATCGAGGATAAATATTTAAACATAATCATAACATAAAACTTCTTAATACTTTAACGATTATTTTTAGTCCGTTTAAAATTAAACTAAAAATACATATTGGGTATATCTCCTTACTTTATTTTGATTTATGTATTTACACATTAACTTCCTGAAGTTATCAGTTATCCATTAAATATTTATTGTCAATATTACATTAATGTCACAAATTATTTTTTTTCTTCGATAAACCACGAGCGTGGTTTTCAATCGGTTTTGCAAGTTGAGTAAGTTTCGCAATGTCGAAGGATAACTTTAAAACGCTTGCGCAGCTTTTTCAAATCATTCAAAATTCTTGCTATTGACAAACTAATCAAAACATTATCTGAACTATTGACTTCTACACTTTTGTATCAATAATACTACTGATATTTTTCAGATATGCGTTATAGACATTTTCATTGTCAATTTAGTTTCCGTACTATTGACATCTCCGACGTTTTACAAAAACTAGTGTAAGAATTGTACTTTTAACCCCCCCGTGGGACAGTAGTAAGCGACCGTTGGTTCACGCATCGCCGACGGCAACGGTAGGCGCAGCTGCCACCGCCCTTTGTTATGAAACTACATTGAATAAAAACGCGAGACGTTTTAAACGGGCTTTACATTTTTAATACGACTAGTTTATACAAGCTGTTTTGCTTAGGAACTTTAAGAAGATAATGGGGTGTCTCTCGTTATAAATATTTCCCGCTAAATATTAACATAAACAAAGATTAACCAATCTAGAGTTGCAGTTAAGAAAACATCTTGATATTAGTTATTATATTATATCTTAATTGTACCACTCATCTAGGATTTTGGAGTAAATAAGTTGGGTTGACGACAGATTTGGTTTGCTGTATCTTTCTATCGCGGTGTTATTAAAAAGCGAGAGAGAAGAATACTTCTTGGATCAATGTATGCAAGGTGGTAGTAATTACATATTGGCTTTGAATATTTAAAGAGTTGTTACTTTACAAAAATGTGAGAACAAATAAAGAACTCAGAATAATTTAGAATTTAACCGCAGACAACTTATTCATTAACTCATTAGCGTTGCTTGAATGATTTAAGTATCAAGATTTAACTGGTGATATATTAATAAGAGTATAATAAATAAAAAGATTGTCTGTCCGTACCGGTTGACATATAAAATGAATCATTATCGTAATCAGATATATGTGCACAGGACACGGTAAAAAAAACATATTTAAAACGCGAAAGTACAATCTGATCGCATAAATTAACACGTGAACATTGGAAGTTATTAAATAAATATACAATTTAATTTCTTTTTATCGATTGTTGTGCATGACTTGTTTCGCATAAATTATCTTCCCTAAATTATTAAAAAATACGCTTTTTGCTATGTTTTAGTTACCATTATTCTCAGTTAAAGAAGAATAAATTACAAGTGATAATTAAATACATACAAATTCAAAGAACGAACAACTTGGTCAAAAAAGCTATGTATACCATTCGTAGCTTTTTTGCAACACTTCGCTAATACAGAAAGTAAGATTAAAAGAGGGCATTGGTCTTTTAAATATGTATTAACACAAAGCGAGTGTAACATTTAATGAATAACGTCGTCGCAATTTCGCCGGGCGCTAAGACGGTTGGCTCGGCAGGTGCGACATGCGGCGACGGTTGCCGGCAGATGTGGCCACCACTCGAATATTATTATTGAATTTATAACCTTTGTGGCGAAATAGCTTTCAAACCGTTTATGTTAACTCTAGGCAGTATGCATAACGTAGAAAGTTAAAAGGTCAATTAGAAATATGTCATTTTCTTTACCTCAGATGTGTAAGGGAACTTACAGAATATACAAAAATATATAAATTAAACTTATTTTACGAATTTTAAAATAGTCAATTTTCGCGTTAATATAAGAAATAGTTGTACAATAATACATTTGAACTCAAACAATGATAAGAACATTTTATTAGAAGCAAAGACTACTGCTACTTATTCCTTTACTAATTTTTTAATTTCTGAATTTCTCTTTAATTGATATTTCTAACTTCTAAGTAAATTGAATGTTATCGAAACCGAACACCAGTTAACCGAGCTTTGAAACAATTGTATTGACCAGTGGACTGGGCGGCCGAGGTCCACATGCGCGCGGCCAGAATGGCCGCATTCTTGTGTCGGTGATATTTCGCACATCTGCTCGCCGGGCCTTTAACATCGACACATCATCATATCCTGTCATTAAACCATCACGAGAAAAACGAACGCGACGCCTTTTTACTCCCAAGTTAATGTAGTGCGCGACAAATAAATTAATCTCGCCCTGAAATTGCACGATCTCTCAGAAACGATCAGCGGCCATAGTGGATTAATGGAAGTCCGAGGACGGCCGCTCATTGCGAGCCCTGGACGATGAGTAAATCGAAATGGGAGTGAGTCTAATTTACGGCGCCGGCTGACAGCGCGAGATGGATTGTTGTCAACATTAGTGCGGGAAGCACATCGACTTGTCGCCCCTTACGTCGCTGCCGACGCTTCGACGGAAGATTGGAGCACGCCGAACATGAGAGCGAACTAAATTAAACTTTATACCGAAATAATAAGACACCGTTTCATATCTCGGCCGATTGGCGTTTAACATTCGATGGCCGCACAACAAATAATCACTCGCGACCATAAGCACTAGTCACCAGACGTCCGACGATCGATTTGCAGCTCAGAAACGAAACGGCCCAAGGTCCACAATTAAACGGAAACAGCTTTCGCACCGGATTACGGGCTTATTTGTGGTGAAGCGGCAATTAGGAAGTCATTCATTAGGGACCCTAAGTTTTGCAGACGCGGGGGTGCCGACGCGACGTGACGTCATTCTGCGTCTTCGACGACGCATGAGCCGGAGGTCGAACCGCAGCTAGATTACCGAGTTACAAAAACAAAAAGTAGCCATGTTTAAGAATGCTGCTACACCGTACAATATAAACAGGAGCGAGCGAGCGGACCTTTCCCAGCCGTTGGCGCCACGGCGAGCGACAGGGATGGCTCGATGCACCTTAAAATAACCTACGATTTGGTCGCCGCGAAAGCGCTATAGATCTCATTTCTCAGCACATGATAAGGATGCAAGATGCGGTTAGCGGCGTCACAGAATGCATCTGTCAAGTTACAGAAAAAAACGTGGCCCTGGAATTTCGGGACGTCTCCGCGGCGGGACCATATGCTCGTTTATTTTTTTCCCGTTGCGAGTAGTTTCATTCAAAAATTGTCAACGGATAGAGGAGCTTTGTGTAATCTTGTTAAAGTAATAGCGGCGGGACGCTTAACAACCGATTTAGCGATTATTGAAAGAGTTTTAAATTTAATGTTGACGTGTTATTGGCCGACGATAAACAAGGCGTTGTGTTACATCCCCCGTGCGTATATAGCATAATTTATAGCGCCGATATCAAGCGAAATATGGTTAGTCGATTACTGCCAATGTCTGCAGAACAAAAGTCGTGGGAAAAATGCAATAAGGTAAGATGTAGATGCAGGTTCGCTTTTAACGCTCCGTTTCCACTGGACTGCGGGCGGCGGCGCTCCCCGCGCGTACCAGGCGGCCAGCAGGGGGCAGGAGCCGAAGCCTTGACCCTGAGCGCGGTGGCGTCGACCGGAACGCACGCCGCGCCGCACTGCGAATCGCGCCGATTCCCTCTCGCCGCCTCCTAGCCGGTGTTGCGATCTTAGTACATTCCACCCGCACGTGTACCTTGCTGCTATTTTCTCTTTCGTTTCATGTTTACAAGTACTCTCCCGTGTAAGTTAATTTTACGTCATACAAACACTAACAAAACAATTACATGAAAAGTAAGTAACACTAATTACCTAACGTATTTAAAATATTCCTTACTTTATCGAAAAAATAACAATATTGCAAACATATAAGATATCTCAAAACAGCCACAAAATCAAGAGTTACAACGCTGTAGTAAAAAACGTGTATCTAAATTATGAGTACGGAGAGAGGGGTTGGCAGTCAATGATGTAGAACCGGTCTTGGCGGTCGTCAGTGGAACCGGCTTTGACTGACGGGGATGAATTACTCACTGCGACGCTTTGGTAACTTTGTTATGGCCTATTTAATATTTCAAATATTAAGAGCAAGTCGGTAGCAATAAATAGGGTATTTATGACATGGATACCCTGAATTTGTACAGGGCTTGTTAAACTGGAAATTGTTTAAAAAAGAGAATTTCTGCAACTTAAAAGTACTGCTTAATATTTTGTCATGTCGTATTGTTGTCGTTTAATAGTGTTTGAGTGAGCATTTTTTATTTTTTTTATTTTGACGATTTACGGAGTTTGTAGTTAAAATTGGAGTGACGTAAAGAGTTTACACTGTAATGTTTAAAGTAATTTAATGATAAGATAAATCTCTAAATCAGTCTAAGTCTACATTATTTTCTCTATAACTTGAACAGATAAAAAGGCCGCCTATAAAGTATAATTTTTTTAAAGATGCTACTCGTATACGGGAATGAAGCGGGCCCAGATTTGTTTCGTCTTTGCCAAAAAAAAAAACAACAAATTTTACAAATGATGCAATAAAGCCTAGTATCTATGTATGCGTGTCGTGTGCTTGAAACGTGTAATTGCATCGAAAGCTCCCACATAACCACGTCGCGAGGTCGGCGGGCGACGAAATATACAAGTTGTACGACACCGCGGCGCGCTTCTACAAATCAAAATCATCAAAGCCCCCGACAGCCGCGATCGCATCGCAACAATCGGTCGTCGATAGCGAAGCGACGCGACACGAGCCGCCGCCGGACGTGACGTCACAACGTGTCCGCGCGTAAACTCGAGAATTTTAAACAACCTCCTTTTGGTATATTGCGTTGTCTCAAACATATGTCATTCTATACAAACAAAGGTTTTTTTTGCCAACCAGTAGCATCGTATTATTTAAACACTAAGGTCGAATTTGCTAGTAAAACAGATTTGTCGTTAAGGATGTGCACACTTTACATTCATGTCATTGAAAGTGCGTAGTTATAAGGTCGTAATTATGTTTTGAGAGGAATTCAAAATGTATGTTGTATTGAAATTCGCTCTTTGTCTCGACTAGCACCTGCCCCGGTGCGAGCGTTGTACCTTGTTCTCTTTTTACTATTTTTTATCCGACTACCCCACGGTCCTGCAATTAAATTGTTAACTGGCACTTCTCTTGCTTTTTTTTCTCTGTCAATACGGATATTACTTTCAGAGGTGTTCGTAATTATCGCACAGAGACAATATTAAAAATAAAACGAGTTTAATAATTCCATTGAAAGTACATTTATGAAAAGTCAAGCGAAGATAATTTTGTTGTTTCGCTGTTCGTA
This sequence comes from Papilio alexanor hazarajatica, assembly GCA_018246295.1. Classification (NCBI taxonomy): domain Eukaryota; kingdom Metazoa; phylum Arthropoda; class Insecta; order Lepidoptera; family Papilionidae; genus Papilio; species Papilio alexanor. The sequence continues at coordinate 14,390 of DWLR01001121.1, forward strand.
AATAAACTAAAAGGATAATACCTTTTAGTTAGAGTCGTATAACTAAACCGGTCAGGAGACGACTTATATTTTAATAAAATTGAATCATTAAATTATTACTGAAATATATTTACATTCTTAACAAGCAGAGGGGTTAGTAGGTTGTAGTCGTAGATTCCTTAGATTGGAAAGATATAATCCATATTAAAAGTTCGACGAACATCCCTATGAAGTCCTGGTGAATAGAAAAAATCCTTGCAAAAAGTAACTATATTATCCTGCCACATCACATTAGTTACAGACGATTAAACTATGAGGTCACCTAAAATACACACAATTAAAAAAAACTTTTTATTGACTTCAACAAAGATGTTTAAACGTCTCGTTTATATCCGGTCCTTAGAATATTAAATCTTTAAGTCCCTACTTACTAAAGCAGCCCACTTGAACGCACAAAAGTTGATAATCTAAAAAAATCTATTACAACTTTCAATGAGAGAGACAAACACAAAACGCATGCATAAAAACAGCCAGATAAAAATAAAATGTGCGTACGGACACGACAGCGCAGAAAATCATATTTGTGAACAAGTACCACGAACTTTTGTTGAGTGCGTATTGAATTTCTGCCATTCTACGATCCTACTGTTCCATTGTGGACGCTCAAGCATCGACTACAAAAAGGAATTTCTAAGGATCTTTAAGATGATTCGTGGGTTTTTTTTCGACTGCTAGACAAATCGCGATTCAAATTGAAACCAGGTTTGATGTTGTCACCTTGAGTTTCTTGATTGTTAATAATGTGATATAATATTCGAGGATTGCAAAAATTTACTATGTTTAAACATCTTCCCGCTTTCAAAAACAGCGGTAACTTTCTAGCAAAGTTTCAGTTAATGTGGTTGTAAGTTAAAGTCGAAGATTCCAATTATCGAAAGATCTAGACAATCAGGCAAGCAGTATAAATATTATCATATTCTTGACAATCTCAATCTTTTTCGACATTAAAAATACGTCGATGAAAATAAATCTTTTATTGAAGCTCTTATAAATAATAAGTTGTAATGGGACTTCGTCCTTCGAGCCAATATGGTGGCGGCAGTTGCTGTAATTGCCCTCACAACTTATTTGCGTGTAATTTTGCAGTGTTTAATAAAAGTCGAGTGAAACACGACACTTTAAAGCATCCCATTTGCTTAATGGTCCCTTACAAGGGTTACCAGTTCATATGTTTTATCTCAATTACACCATTAAGGTTACAATATTTTTTAATATTCAGATATCCGGCAATTTTATTCCGGTGTTCAATTAAAAAAAAGCTCCTATATTCTTTTATATCCAAAATACTTGTTTTAATAAAATAACTTCAGGCAATAGAGACAGGGCATAAAAGTTACAAGTCTACATTGTAAATGACTTTAGCTTGAAACAACTTTTTAGATCGCACAGGATTACCAACATACACGCAAACGCAGCCGGCAGCCAACTCCCGAGTGCACTACCAACATAAAATAAATCGAAAAGCCGAACCACAGTTAATTCCCGCCGACGAGCGAAAAAACAAAAGTGCATAACGTCTCGCAGAACTAAAACATTCGAACGAACGCCGATGCCCGAACAAAACGACCTAAATATAACGACGTAACCCACATAATACAAAATGCTCGCCTTACCACCTTGTCACTGTAAAGGGCAGCGAGCCCGGCAAAGTTCTTTAACCGAATGCAGGTCTCTGTATTGAGACAAGGTTGCAAGAAGTTGGTGGATTTTTTTGCTCGGCCTTTACGAGCTTCGGCTGGAAACGCAACGGAATGTACCGCGATATAGTCCACTATAATTGTGTATTATTGTTCTTAGTTATGGGAAAAGTTTCCAAAGGAATGCACCTCCGTGGCAAGCACAACCGATTTAAAAAGAGCTCGCAAAGACAGCCTGTTGTTAATTAAATTGCAGCTCTTTGCACATCTGTCTACTCCAGAGTTTTTCTATATGAACAATTTAGGAATATTTTGAACATCTTCCTGATAAGATGTCCTATAAAATGTGAGACATTTATTGATGCATCCAAGTCAATAATAATAAAATATAAAAATTAATAAGTTAACGTGCCTAAACCATGGTTCAAACAATACATGGATAAATGATACAAGATCTAGGATAACTTTATTAAGCAGACGATGTACGTCCTAATGTCCAGTGTAGCCAGGTGTCATTGCGGTATCAAAATAGCAATTTCATATTCTCCTCTATGCGATCCTAATACATGTCCGAACATGAAACGAAGATGCAATGAAAACACCAGTTGTTTTCAAAATAAAACTGGTAATTTTTACTTACAAAATGTTTCAAATAATAATTTATTTAATCGTTATTAAATTCTTATAAAATTATGATTTCAATAAATTAAATTTTAATATTTTAACAGTTAATAATATTTGTCAACGGCTGTCAATTTGACATTTGTAACGCCACAATCACGTGAATATTTATTAGTTTTATAAACAAATGGGACGTTGTTCATTCTACCACTGTATGTGTTGAAGGTGTCCATATAGTCATTACGATAGAATGTAAAACGAACAACGTAAAGTTACTCTCATGTGAGCCGTGTGTGACAGAGTTATACTCTGTATATTGACCCCGCGCGGATCGCGTCCTCTCCTCCCCCAGTAAGCCATAAACATTCGTAATAGTCGCTTGTGTCAGTCTAGATGAGAAGCAAATTGTACCATAGATAATATAATACATATCATGCTTCACAGGTAAATAGTATAAAAATTAAAATAATTAAAATGTTATCTGTTTAAAATATTTTGTATTTTTAAAACCAAAATAACAATTTTTGAAACTAGTTTAATCAGATAGAAATATAAGATATTTAAGTTCTTTTTGTAGGTTGAATGTATTGACTAAAGTGACACGTGATAGCCGTCATTTTGATCATAAAATTAATTTCACTTTAATTTGAAGTCAAACCATTAATAAGTCTCGTAGTTTTCCGATTTCATTACGTTTGCGATCTTGTAGCTTTTATTTTGTCAAATTTATCTAGTACTAACGATCTCATTGCTTTTGTGGGATAAACAGAAGCAGACTACGCTGTTTTATAATTTATGGCTTTTCTCTAAAAACCTATGATGACTCAATTTATTAGAGTCATACGTTGTCGCCTCCTGACAATGCAAGTCGCACCCAAACCCAACACCGCTAGTCGGCAATGCGTGACGACGACGGCTTCATTCAAAGATATCCCCAAATTTATTCACGACGCCCACTAAACTAATTACCTATTTCGTATTTTATATGAAGCAGGCATTTGTGGCGGCAACACTTAGTATATTTGTGACTAGGGTTGTCACATGTAGGAATGCTTTGTTTATTGAACGGTTTTTTAAATTATTATTTTGAACAAAATAACAAATATAAATGAAATGAAAATAAATAAAATAATTCTAATAAACAAATACCATACCGGACAAGAACATCAAATCCAGAAATGTGTCCATTATCTTCACAGAATTGTATGAGTGTATAATTTTAACGGAAAAAAATTGATTAGTGACAAATAGATAAATTAGGCGACCTAATAATATGTAATATCTTTATCTACTAGTATTAGGAAGCCTCATTGTCCGTATTCTTTATTTATATTAGTAACATGTTCTATTGAATTTTACGCAGTCGGCGCCAGTCTCGAACAGTTAGTCAATCGTAATTTAATATCGTAAATAATTCCCAGAATTCTAGATACTTCCGCTCAAGGGCATATATATACTTGCTAAAATACTGAACAATACGCTGTCTACCATGGCAAAAAATGTTCAACTAAAACGCAGTAAAGTTTCCATACTTACTTTACAAGAAACTGTAATAAATAATAACTAATAACTATAATAAATAATAACTATAATAAACATAAAACATTGTCAAAAATCACATTACTCGAAATAACCTAAAAATGGCAAATCCATACGTGTGTTGTAAAAACATTGAGTAACAGTCATTTGAAATTTAAAATTTTTCGTAGAATGACAGCCCTTTATTTAAATTAACGATGCGCGGCCTTCATTATTTTGATACTGTTGGTAGTTCTAAGGCGCATTGTTGTGGGGGCTCACGGCACAAACCGATAAGAGCATTAAAAATTAATTACGTACAGTTACACAAAAACATTAAGGTACTAAGCTAAATACGGGATGACGACATTTTCGTGATAAAGCTATTTAATACTATTTACGTATGTGTAGTAGTGTAATAAAAAAAGAAAATAAATAATACTACATAATGCGCAACAACATAGAATACCTACTCTCGACTAACTAATAATCATAACATAATCTACCTACTTTTAACGAACATTTAAAAAAATGTAACAGAAACGATGATCATCCTGGGAGCGAGTCTTTCTAGGTTATACTAACCACTATGATTTTTTCCGCTGCAAATCGGTGCGTTGCACATTTCAAGAATTAGTCTCAGATAAGGTTCGCTTCGCGGCGCACTTTGTCGGAATTTTTTACGCAACCCTCGCCCGAGAAACAGAACATCCCTCGGGATATCATTTTTTGTCGAATTCTCACTCTTAATTAGATCCGACGTTATTTTTTTTTTCTACTCTAACCGATTCGAAATGCTACGATTCGAAGCGAGAAATTAGATCTTAAAGATCTCGAATAATCCATCGCACCAATTATACAAGGTTTATTTTTGTTCCGAAAAAACCGCATCGAAACGTATAGACAAATTTAAAGATACATATCAGGAGATGAACACTTGGGACATTCCGACAAACGGTTTTGAGAGGGTAAACAAACAAAAAGTAATTGCGTTGAGTAATTAAGACAGAGTCGCTCCGAGGGTGTTGTACAATCGAACATAACCTCAGCGAGCCGGCACGACACGTGCGCCCTTATGTAAGGGTGGCGGGGCGAGCGGCGCCGGCAGCGCTTCCTAACCTCAAATGCTACGGTACCTTGTCTGCCGACGATCTCCGCGACGTGCTCGGAAGAAGGCACCGGCACACACTCCGTCATGTTCTGCGACTTCTTGGCACGGTCATCGGGTGGCGGCGCGAAGCCGATGGGGCTCGCCAGTGGGTTCGTGGTCGGCAGCGGCTCGCCCAGACTCAGCATGCTCAGCTCTAGCGCCAGCCGGAACGCGCTCTGGTCCTCCACCAGGCCACCACCGCCCAGGTCGCCGAACAGGCTCGACGGCATTTCCACTTGAGAAGCAATCTTGTCGGCTGAGAGAGGTCGCCCTCTCGTGTCACTCGTTAAAATATTGGTGAAACGCGTTCGATCGTTTTCAAACGCCGCGGTTTGTCATGAACACACGTGCAGTACGATCGCGGCGCGGCGTTGAACTGAGTCGCCGGCCGGCGGGCGCACGCGCCTAGCGTCGCGCGGCGGATCGGCGG
>DWLR01001122.1:0-19777 GCA_018246295.1 Papilio alexanor hazarajatica
GCGTTGCCGGCCTTTAAGGAGGAAGTACACTCTCTGCTTGAAGGCCCCTAAGTCGTATCGGTTTGGAAATACCGCTGCTCGGTTGTTGACCATTCGAGTTGCTCTTCGTTGTTTTACTACAACACACAGCGTAGCTCTGTAGGATTTAAAATTTCCTAAATACCTAATCCATTTTATACAACAAAACAGGAAATTTATTAAGCATAAAATATTTATGTATATATTGGAATGTTTACTATGTACATCTTGGTTTTATCAATACGGTTAAATGATAATTTACAATAGTGTAAATGTAAATGCAAGTTCAAATGTTATCTGGCTAGCCAGCCGTGTCGTTTCTAGGCTAACTCGACTATTTATCCGTGTAAAACTTTAATGTGAGACTTTATAGGTAAGACACCTTAGCAACTTAGCAGCAAGGCTTTGTTTTTTAGGACTTACGTCGTATCCACAGGCCTCGGGGGTCCCCGAGGACGCGTCAGGGAGTGGTACAGACAGTACCGTCGCAGCGGACAGCAGCACTAACGCTGACCACATACCTACCTGCAATTTAAATCATAATAAAAATATCAATGTATCAGCGAATGGATTAATAGCGAAGAGCTTCTCCCAACTTCTTAAGAAGCACTCGGTAAATAGTTGGATAAAGGGTCCGATACAAAAAACGGTAATTTTGGAGACTGCCCGCGTTGTGAGGACATCCCTCGCTCTGTGACCCCGACCGCTGGGTGCTTGAGTCATGGAAACTTCGGAGCCAGTGGAATAATTTATTATACAATATATTTTGGATTATTCGTCTATTGTAGATTTTTTTAAATATATAAATACAGTAGAATCCGTTTATTATGACTTGGAAGGGAATCGACATACACGTCATACTAAACGGACGTCATACAAAGCATTTTTGTGAAAAAAAAAACCTTTTTTTTAGGTAAATACTTATTTTAATAGAAAAACATAGCATATTAAATCAAAATAAAAATTGCACGCAATACATGTATGTATATATATTTTTTTTACTTAAGATATCTGTCTTTTTTGTCTGCTTTTGTTTTTTCATTTTATTGTAATAACAGTCTCTAATACTATTGTGTATAGAAGCCATTGCCATGGTCAAATTATCATTTTCAATATTGCTATGAACAAATCGTGATAATAATTCTGCAGCCTTTAGTGCCTCTTCTGCTGTATGTAATGGTTCTTCCTCGACTTCCTCTTCCCCGTCACTTTTGATTTTTCGTTGAGATGACATTTTTTTTTACATAGGTTATCACTAAAAACAATGCGCGACGTTCAACTGTAAATTACTCACTGATATTCAAAACAAAAACGAGCCACCTACCGAACGTTGTCGGGAATCAACGAACACTACCAAAGGTGTAAAGAGCCATGTCGGTCACTATGAACGAACAAAATTGATTAAAAATGGGTCATAATAAGCGACATATCTCTGTAAGTGAAGTCATTATATCCGACTTAGTTACAATTAATTTTATATGAAAACCAAACTTCGTTGTGTAATTACGTCATAGTAGGCGGTTGGTCAATATAGGCGGAGTCATAATAAACGGATTCTACTGGAAGTACAATAAAAAAAAATATAAATATCAATTTATTATATAAATAAGTGCTAATTTATTCGTGTATGTATATGTTTTAATAATGTCTTTTATACAATTATATCAACCGGACGTAGACAACATTTTCACCAGCATAATATAAATTAGATTTGCGAAATTTTGGATCGAGCATCGAAGTTGTATTGTTGTTGTTTTTTTTTAATTGTTAGTGATATTAAATAAATGTCTCTCTTGTTGTGATCCGAAGCAGTGGCGGATTACGATTGGTAGGTTGAAAGGTCGGTTTTGACAAGGTGAAAGCTTTCATTTAAATTTTACTAACATAAACAATTGCGACTTCAAATTTATACAATTTTATTTAAAGTAATTTATAGTCGCGGTACATCTCATTACAAATCCCCTAAACCCAAAAATGGCCTGTCTTAGGTCTACTAATATTTAAGTCAACTTTCAGTTTATGGTCGGAACCCAAAGCCCAATGATATTTAAAATTAAATGGGATCCAATTGCGAATGTCCCCTTTTCCAACAGAAAATAAATTTAAGGTCGATTCATAAATGTTGTAAATAAACTTTAAAAAGAAACAAGCGAATTGGCTAAAAAGCCCACAACATTTAAATAGTTTAAAACAAAATTAATTGAAATAATAATTTTTAAGTTAACTTTAAAATTTATCACCGATGAATTGTGATGACTTTGGGGGGAGGGGCATTAATCTCCTCAGATCTGGTTTCCCAATGCTCGGGATGGTGTATACTTATCCACAAGACTCTCTGTTATGGTGGACGCATAGTAGTCCACAATGATAATTTGCTTATTAACTTCATATCATCAAGGTCTATTTGCACTCTCTTAAAGGTCTTTACTAAGTGATATGAAAGTACAAACAAATTAAGACAAACTAAATAAATATTTTCGAGTGCTTTATTTATTTTCTAATCGAACCGTTATATTATTATTTATCGGTATTTTTGTAACGTTATCAATGTTTGAATTAGTAACAAAGAAAATTATTCATAGCGTGGAGTTAGTAACGAAAATATTTTACGTAACACGAATGGTATTGCAGCGCAAAGAACAAATTTAATATTATTAAATTTATTCTTTGCGACGTTAATTTTATGTGGCCCCGGATTAGGTTTTTTGGAAATCTTTATTCTAAATAATCCATACTATTTAGTATTATTTAGATAATAAAGCTGAAGAATTTGTTTGAACCCTGTCAATCTCTGGAATCACGAATTGAATTTGAAAATTATTTTCGCATTTAACATATCAATTGTCAAGGAAGGTTATAGGCTATTTAACATCACGCTACGATTTTAAGGAGCCGAGCAGAAAGAATTCTTTCTGCTTGGCTAAGAAAGAACGATTTAATAGAGCGAACGAGTGACATTCCTAAGTATAGGTACTCTAATACTCTAATTGTTTAGAACTGATAAGAGATATTCTTACGTCGATTAAATTAAACAGTGCGGCAGGTATTGTAGAATAATAAACCGACTTATTTATAAATTGAATCTTGGGTTCCGAAGGTATATTGACAATGGACATAGATTTAAGACAAGCCTTATTTCGGTTTAATGGAATTGTAATGAGACATACTTCATAAATGACTTATAAATAAAATTATATAAAAAAATAAGACCGTTTTGTTTTTGTTAAAGAAAGAAAGAAAAAAAATATTGTATCGTTTTTGTTAAGAAAGATTATATAGTATGGACAAATACTTTTTTTTCTAGCCTCTATAACATACGTAGAAAACTTTCAATCAAAACTTTATTAACGTTTAGTTGAAAGCGCTGATGTCGTTTGTCAAATCGAAATACCCATACGCCTGACCAATTAATAAATATACTTAGACTCAACTTCACACTGAGAGTCCTCTATTTTTTTTTATATATGAGGGGGGCACATGTGCAACGGGTCGCCCAATAACAAGCGATCACTGACGCCCATGGACATTCGCAACACCAGAGGAACCGCGAATGCCTTGCCTGACTTATAATACATACAAAGCATTGCTAATAAAACTCTATAGTAAATAAGTAAAAATAGTCTTTTTTAAACACCGTTAGGAGATAAAGACGGGAATTTATATTGCTTAAATTTGCACGAAGTGTTTAGAATACGAGTTTAGAATTACAATTCGACATACGGACAACGAAACTGTATGTATACTGTACGTATGTACATACTGTTCACTCGTAACTAGCCAGTGCGATTGACTTTGTATGATTAGAATCGATTGCATTATTTTTCATTACAGCCTTCCTTCTATTATACCAATAAAACAAATAAACAGTCCCGACCGTAATCCAGTTTGGCATGGTACCCGGCACATTTTCCTCGCATACATCCATACATTTTAATAGTTGTAGAGTCCGCAACAATAACATCTGTTGCACGAATGGCCCGCTCGACCGGTGAAATACCACCTCACAGAAGACAGGCAAGTAGAAATTTTCTGCGTTTCGACTAATAACTGAGGTGCCGGAAGCCTAATTTTAGCCCTCTTCACCTTCCCACCCTTTTCTAATAAGGAAAGTGTGGGAAGGGAAAGAGCATTTGGTGGGGAAGGAGATGGATGGGACATGGAAATGTCGTTTGTTTCTGTCTATCCCGTGTATATATATATGTGGTTTAAAAGTAAGCAACGCATCTGCAACTCGCAAATGCTTGTTGCAGATGTCAATAACGATTACTTAGGTGCCCCTTATATTGCTTAACTTATGGATGTCAATAATTTTATGAATATAAATTTTTCTGAGACGTCTCCTAACAACACTGCCACTCGCTTTTGCAACTTCAGTTTGTCTTGTCACTCTCTCAGCACTCATCATCATATCCAACCCAAAGCAATTGGTGACTTCGTCAAATCCCGCGTGCTCCTGCGGTCAAGAGGCGCGAATACAAAAACGTTTCCCGCGGTACGAATTCTAAATCTCAGTGTCTGTAAATTAAAAGATGACGGTTTGTGCTGTGAAATCGTGTAAGAACCACCTCAAAGATTGACCACCACACTAAGAAAATCGAGCTCGATTTTTGAACGTCAAATTTGTATGGAACACTCCATTTGGAGGTAATCAATAAATCTACGACCAAAACAAAGTAGTAATACACTAACTCGATCGTAACTGCGTCATAGGCATAAGACTTACAAATTATAACAAATAAATCTGAGATTGATTTCAAGTAACATTAAAAAAAATTATAAGGAACTATAACCACTGATCCATTGGGGGTAAGATGCAATACAGACTTATTCTCAATTCAATAAAAAGTAGTCTCCCATAAACCAGTTTCCCGGCTCCAGGATACGAAAATCTGGAACGTGTCAAGTCTCGTTCGACTTTTTTTTACTCCCCATTCTCAGACGCAGTTAGAAATGTATCCGGTTCGTATGTAACTTAATTTATACTATATAGCAACGTGACATTAATTTTTTTTTAATGGAAGAAGGAAACGAGCTGGCTGGTCTAAGTGACCTCTGCCCATATGCATATAAAACAAGCTAATGAGTGGCAGATATGTTTCCTACATTTAACGGACAGAGGAACGGATAAACAGAAAAAAAAACTATTTTTGAGGGCACGTCAAATCCACTTACTCTCCTTATTGGAGAAGGAAGGGAAGAGGGCTAGAATTTAGACGCTCACTCATCAAACGAAACGCAGAATACTTCGTGTGGTCGTTGTATTTCACCGGTCGAGCTAACACATTCGGCAACAGATGTTATTGTTGCGCGCTCTATCACTGTTTCTCGTGGGGATATCGTAGATACGAATTTTCGTTCTTTAAGTATATTTGATTCGTCTTTCATTTGCCTCCATCTACACATTTTTATGACGGGTATAAATTCTAACACTTTAATTATTTGAAATATATCTTTGCGTATTTTGTACCTTTAAGAAAAAATATGCACGTTTAAGCATATGTACTTAAAAAAATTAATTATGTATTTAGATTAGTTAGTTATTAAATAAATACACATCAATTATATAAAAAAGGTACAGATTTACAAATAAAATACGATAAAATACCAATAAAGCAAACGATATAAAAACGATAAAATATCTACGTTTTTAAAATTAAACTTTTTTTTTTGAAATAACAAATTACTTTTGTAAATCTGTACAGACAATAAACTAAAAAGGTGCGTCAGAGTTGTGGACTAATTCAGTCAGTAATCTCTGCTTACCCTTTATCAAATAATTTAAAAAATATATATTACCCTTGTAAAATATTACTAAATACATGATTTTTACCATAAATAACCGTTGATAAAATATGAGCAGTACGTTAGACATAGATCGATGACCTCGTAAGGACGGCGGGTAATTAATTTATTTAAATAACAGAATTAAAGTCACATAGAACTAAATCATAGAAATAATTAGACGAGTTTAAAATATAGTTTCTTGTAAGCATAACTAACGAAATGATCTCGAATACTACTTAAATGCTTAAAAACAATTTAAATAAACTCACCAACAGCAACGGACATTTATTTCACAATAATATGATTAACAATTTATTTATATTTGCAAATATAAGCTAAGCGTATGACAACCATCAACCACAAATAACGACAGACCACTGACGACTGACTGACGACTGATTGAAAGATCGCAATCCAGTTCATTTGGTTGGTAGTAAACTAGATTACTGGACAATGAACCTGGTTAAAGTTTATCAGTTCAGTTTTTAACTACTGTTACAACGTTACAATGACACTAAATGAATCCAGGAAATTTTTAATCTATCGATTTCAATTTCTTTTTATATCATTTTATAAATGTTTGTAAATGTTAAAAACACTACTTTTTTATATGACATGAAACAATTTAAATAATTATTTACATACATAATGAAACTTAATTGAGCAATACTAACATATTGAAACTTTATAATTTTAACTTAGAAAGTTCACATGACTATTTGATGGTTTTAGCTTTTGCTTATTTAAAAAATGTTCAACTTAAATTTAATTTTATGACTTTGTGTTAAAGTTCATTTTTAAAAACCTTGTGATTTCTGTTTTAGCAATCTGTGTGATTTTCGTTTTGCGACATATGTTGTTATGTCAAAAGCTTGTCAGTCAATGTCAAAAGCAATTGTAATGGGTAACTGTTGATTTATTTTGAATGTTAAAAAAGTTACTGATATTTAAATAATATAACAATGTCAGATATTTGGAAGTTCTCGTCATTATCAGAACCGCACGTCGAAAAGTGGCTTCAAAAAGCAGTTACAATAGAAGACAACAATAAATGGAGCGAAAAATTCAAACATTTAAAAAAAAGTTATTTGGACTATTATAATGTTAAGAAATTAGACGAAGAATGCATAACCAAAAATATAAGTGATTCGGAAACGCCAACATCACAAAATGCTATGGATACTTCTGAAATAGAGGAAGAAGTCCATACAAAACAAAGTTACGACGAAAATTTTTGTAATGTTATAGAATCCGAACCGCTAACCAAAGTAGAGTATATAATAGTAAAATGCCTCAAAAATCCGAATTTAATCACTGAATTGGCAGAACATCTCTCGACAAACGCTATAGACAAAAAATGCAACACTATATTTGCAAATAGTAATGTAGATTCAGATTTTATTCCATTATTCCTACTTAAATTTTTTCCTACATTTCTCAGACGCGATCATTCATGGCTAGCTTTAGATTTGCTAATTAAAGCTAATAAAACCTATCCAGAACAATTTAAACCAGTACTGATAGAGTTAATCAATGATATTGATATTAAAAGTTCTGTACTGCAAGAATTCATACAAAACTCTAACACAGAGTTGCAAAAACATTTCATTTCAGTCTTAATGCATATTAATATCACATCAGAAATATTCCTTCATCATTTGCATACAATATATGCAGTATACAAGGACTTTAAGAAGACAGAAAATGTACAATCATTCATCCAATCTATACTCATAGACAATTCAATACATTGTACAAATGATAAGAACTATGGCAGATTGTTTTTGGCATTCCTTCAAGCACAGAAGTTACTGAGGCTTACAACAAACTATACCATGCTAGAAAAAGTAATAGAACAACATAAATCACCATTCAAAAGACCCTGTTTATCTATTTTGAATGAAATGAAGGAATAAAAAAAATTATCTGTTAATTTTGTTTATTTAAATTTGTACATATATGGTTGAGCAGTCTAATTGTTGTATGATAGGAAATCTTGTTTGAGGAATTATCTCTTGAAACAAGAAAAGAAGTATTTTTTTCCTCTGTATTGTCTGCTTTTTAAGATTTTAAAAAGAACAAAGAGAGAGTAAAAAAAATTGTTATATCAGAACACAACACAGCCTTATAGATATACAAGGAATAAGAATATAAAAGCCTCAATTTTGAATTGTACACCTTTATTAGTCTAAAATTGTATTTTCGACGAAAAGAAATAACAGTCAAGAGTAACAGATAACTAGACCCAGTTAGAACTAAAAACATTTACATTTCTTACTGTTATTTAGCGAAAAGAATTAGTAACTTACATATATTTCAGCTAAAAAATAATAATGAAACAACAGTCACACAGTGAAGAAGCTTATAATATATTGTAAAATAACTTTTTGACTATAATTTATAAGATTCCTTGATAAATAAAGTAAGAAGAGTTAAGTAAAAAGACATATTGTTTTTGTTTCTAACTGGTGTAAGCATTTAAAGACTAGCATAACATTTTTGAATCACAGAATGCAACCTGATTGGCCGATGATGCGATAATTTTTAATACGTAAAAAAAAACAAGACCATAGACAAAGAAAAAGTAAGTGTCGGAATTATTAGCGCGTTTTATTTTGAACTATATCTACATAATACATTCCTTGAAAATAGGTATCTTTAAAAGACTTATATATTTTATAAAAATTTTGTTTATGGAATCTTTGGAGTACTGGACACGTTTATTTTTCTTCAATATGATCTTGTTTTTCTTATTTAAATTAAAATGGTTAAAAATCATAAGTTTCACATCATCGAATTAATAAACACCTATTTTATTTAGGTAGATGATTTTAAAAAATTAAATTCTTTTACTTAATATAGTTTCACACAACACGTCTTTCTTCAATAATCATTATTTTACATAAGAATACTAATTTCAGACTGAAAAAGAAATGAATAAGTATCAAAATTATCGCATCGTATTTTAGCATTTTATACAACTATTACAACAATAATTCCATGGTAATAATTCTATCACCATGGAATTATTCTATCAATTCATAATTCTATCAACAGTTAAATCACAGAAAGTTTAGCAACAGTAAGTACACTTTTTCAACCTCCGTTTTAAACCACCACAAACAAATTTTTCACCACAAAAAAACTTTAAGTACAGTTTGAAAGAAATATTTTCTAGCATGCTTTATTGTATTTAAAAATGACTATACATACTGCTGCCAGAAAATATAATTACAATTAAAAACAACAAGGTTTAATAACAGGAATTTGTTTTTAAAGTAAAAAACAGGCACAAAAATATTTTAGTTTTAAATTGAAAATATCGAAAAATAATTTTAACAGAACAGCAGTTTTAATATACTAGTAAATAGTACAAAAGATTCTATTATTCTAATTTTCATCCACTGAAACTTTTGTGCCATATTTTTGCCATTTTCATAAAATTATTAATCAAAAGAATTCTGCAACGTTATGCCAATAGTTAAAAGTTGTTACTACATTCATTTTACTATTTAATTATGAAGATATTTTAACTGTTGTCTGTTTAACATAGTGTTGCCACTGTTGTACGTTTTTTTATTTTTTCTTGTATATAAGGTTATATATTAATACGTAAAAAAGTTGATACAAAATTCTACATCTAAGATTACAAAGTTTACGCGAATACATCATTTACGTTTAGCGTTAGGCGGTAAAGTTTATTTTCGTACAAATGTAGAAAAATACGTTGTATAATTACGGCACATTCAGTATACTTCAAAAACGTACAACAATATGTTATGCTTTCGAAGCTTAATGCTTTTTTTATTATAATATAAAGGCTTATAAAGGACTGAGATAGTGACCGTAGAAAATATTTTTTTAGTCTTGTTTTTTGACTTAGTATTCAGATTTTTAATCTTTAACCTTATCTATTTCAGAATACTAACTTTTTTTTTCGCAAACGTGGCATATTTTCAGTCTTTTTAATTGAGTGATATCATCTTTAGGTTTTATTTGAGATCCATATTTTATTTCGAGTTGTTATAATTCAAATAATCTTTGAGTATCCATATAATCTCCTATCCTAAATACTTTCGAATTATTATTATAAACAGATATTTGTTATATTTACATTACAGATATTGATGTACAATATTTAATAATAGCAAAGGAAGTACATGAAATGTTTAAACAAAACCACATTCTCTACGTTTATATTAGAAAATATATGATTTTTCATAGGTTACGTAAAATAAAAAAAAATTGTCATTTTAATGGTTACAATCAATTAGAATTTTGCCCAAAATAGGTTTTCTTTAATTTAAAATGTCACCCGTCCATTATAAAAGATTATATGGCTTGGTACGTCATACGCGCCTAATCTATGGAGGGTCATATTTGTTAGACAAATACATTAGTAGACTGATCTAGAATTGGAAATATCTATGTTTAGTATTATAATTAATAAAAAGACTGATATCAATCGCAAGCTTCGCTGACAACGACAGCACAAACTATTTACTTAATGTCAGTAACTTACCCTATTTACACTTATATAATTAGATACATTTTATGCTTACATTCAATGTTCACTATGAATTAAGTTTTCTACCAGTAAAAAAAAAGTAGATGATCAACATATTTAATAACACCCTGTCTGAGATGACTTTACATTTTATGGATTTAATAAACTTTTAAAATAATTCAAGTATAGTATATAGGGCAACCCTGAAAGCTTGTAAATTTTATACATAATTATAAAAAAAAATTACGTCGCTAGAATAGATATAAAGCAAAGATTTAAGTTTTCTTCCTTAAAAAAATCTTAATTTGATGCTAAAATTGAATTAAACATACGCAACATTGTATAATTTTTAATCACGACAATCAAATTTGGCGCCATCGGTAAAATTGCGAGTGCTGTTTTTAATTAAATCATTATGGGCGCCATTATTAAAACAAGGCGGTAGTTTTTTTCAACATTCATAAAGTTTATCTAAAAAATTGATTCAGATCACTCGTTAAATCGAATTTAAAATAAAGTTATCAATGTCTTCGATTATTTCATAACAGAAACAGTGGTCTCTAGAACTAATTTTATTGGCCTATATATTGGAAATTTATAACTATGGACAATATTTGGTAGTTATATATAAAACTAGCACCTAATTTGACATAACACTTTTAGATCACAACATTGCATTTGGTCACTTCTTTAGAACACAAAAAAAAAAACATTTAAAAGAAATAAAAGAATTAACAAACAGTATTAACGGCCATTGTTTCTAATAAACTCACTAAAACCAAATAATTCATGCTGAAATTCTGTGAGGATCAGCCCACAAACAATACTATTTTGTTAAAAATTGCAGTTACAATATAATGATTGAGAGCGAATGACAAATTCATGTAGTAAGGCTTAAATGGCAAGGTTCTTAAAGGTAAAAAGGTTTTAGGTTATTCTGAGAAAATGAGGTGCAAAATTAAAGGGCAAACAGAGTTAATTTGACCTTTATAGGTGAAATAGAACTGTGACAAAGGATTGTTTTACCCCATATTTTACGACGTTTTGATTATATGATTCATATGATTAAAATATTAAATTAGTTAAAAAGATAGATAGACACATTTAAAAAAATATAAAATCCTTACATACTTTTTTATTAAGTATTTTTTTTATTATGCCTAACATGCATTCATGTATAAATTAAAAATAATGAATTTTGACCCCGACTAGTGATTTTTCATTCATACGTTTATTTTCCTAATATCCTAAAATTATCTAAATGTTAAAATCACAGTTTATATTGCATTACAATGTCTTTTCTTCTAGGATTTTCTTTCATTACTCTTATATAAAAAATTATATATATATATATATGTAGAAAGAAAAAAAATATATAAAATAGGCAGATTATAGAAAGTTGCAAAAGTAAAATGTATATAGTAAGAATGTATAAAGCTTTTGAAATTGTCAAATAATTATCTCTAAAAAAGTGCTTTAGCATAATATGTCGTTGGAAAATAACGGGATTGTATCTCGAAAGTATATATTGATATGTTAAAGCGTATTATAAGGGGCAATGCGAATAACATGCATACATGCTCTTAATCTATAACTTCACCGAGTTTCTCCCGTCTTTCAATGTGTTCCTTTGCAGCACAATGTGTCATCAGTACTGATTCTCCAACAATATCATTCTCAAAACACAAAGAGCAGGCGTACACAGCATCCCCAAAGCAAACTATTTTATTATCATCTCTATACATTTTCATTGGGTTGAGAACGGTGCTTGGTTGTATCTCCCTACCTTCAGCCATACATTTCTTGATATACGCAGTTTTGTATTGAAAATGAATCTTTTCGCAATGAGATTGACTTAGTAAATGTCTGAGAAGACTGTTTTCATTGAATTCTGTATGCTTGCAAGACTGACAGTGGAATGTTAAGATATTTTTAGGCTCAGAATTTTGATCGGAAACATCACATTTCAGTTGTATGTTATGAACTTGGATATAGAACGTTATTCGTTCTATGGAAGATTTTTGTAAAAATGTATTGTATAAAGTGCTATCTTCAAAGCTGTTATAGCTTATAATTTGTTCTAAGGATTCAGAATAGGCTGTTAATGTTGATGCATCCAAGCTGAAGTTGCCAATAGATGATGTTATGGACTGGTTAGACACAGATCTATCATTGCTTTTGCTAATAAGGCCCGAATCAGTGTGAGACGAAGATGATTCATGATTATGGCAACTGCAGCTACATTTCGAGGATACAGAGTCATCAGAATCACTTGTTATATTGCTGGTTGATGTATCACTAGAATCGGGATAAAACAAATTGATCATAGCTTCTCTTAAGTCCGGAAAATCGTAATGTTTGATCTTTTTCTTATGATTTACACGTTTAGGTAGTGTAGTTATTCTTTCATTGCGCGGTAAATATTTTCTACACTTCTTAATTCTGGAATCTTTTTCATAATCTTTCAAGTAAATATTAATGAATTGCTCAATTGATTGTTTGATGGATTCTAATTGTTTTTTCACTGAAATTTTTGTGTCACCATCTTCTTTTTCCATTATAATACTCCAAGAATCAGTTGGACTGGGCTTCCTGACCATATCAGCATTGTTAGCATCAGTGTTGTCTACTTCTTCTTGATCGTTGGGCAAAGCGCGACTGTTGAATACTTTGGAGACTTCTATATGAAATTGAAATTCGTTCAGCATATCTTTTAGTAAATTTTCAACTTTTTCAAGTTTACTTTGATAATTGTAGAGCAATTTCATTCTTTCTGCTTCGCCCTTATCTATTTCAATATCACCAAATGAATCAGGAGTACTTGGTGGGATGAATTGGTTTTCTTCACTGGAAGATCCACTAGGTGCTGACTGTACTTTACGACACATTCTGATTGACTTCTTTTTGTTATGACCAACGGAAACATCACTGTCCGAATGGTCTGATAGCGATTCTATATCAATATTTTCTTCTTCGAATGGATTGGACCACTGATCATCTGATGTACCATCATAAATATCAAATTCCTTGCTAAAATCGAAACCTTTCAACTTATTAGTAAAATCTGAACTGGCACATTCTAGCAAAATATGCTTTGGAGTGTTTTCAACATTTGATTCACAACTATTATTTTCATTCTCTCGGTTCAGCCTTTCGCTCATCGATTGGCTGGCTTTTTTAATGTCTAGCTTTAGTTTCTTGCATCTCTTATGTTTGTGCCTGATTGGGCTATCAACATTTAGAGTAAGGAGGTCTGTATCTGATAAAGAACCTTTTTTGGCAGTGAATTTCTTCACAGAGTCTGGTATGTTTAGGCTTGTGCATTGACGGACGGTAGAATCTGGTTCGGTGGTTTCATAATGTTCATCTAGCTCATTGACAGTCGTATCATACGTGTGCCTACGTTTTTTCGTAACTTCTGTTTGATTATCATCAGACTTTTTGAAGTAACTGATATTTGTAAACATTTTACGTAGTGAAAAAGCCATTTTATGAGCTCAGTTTGCCTTTACATACATAAATCTTTAATATTTTATCACCTATCACTACTGATTCACTAGAAAAATATCTGGGGACAATAATAAATTGCATGTAAGACAAAACTTTATTGTTTGTGAAACAAAGGATAGCTTGACGATAGCTCTCTTACCTGCACTCATTTTTTTCATTCCAGAGGGAGGTACACTTAATTAAAACAGCTTTTAAATACTTAACTTACAAACTACCCTCGAAAAGATTTTATAAAAATAATTTTAAAATCTCACCATGTATATTAAGTTTGACAACAAGTCTAGTTACCATTTCCAAAAGTTATCTATAAGTTAACAAAAAAAAACGAACATACTGAAATTCTTATTTCACACATTTGACAGCGACTATTTTAAATTGTCGTATAATAATTCTTGGACGAAATATTGCCCGATAGTAACTTTTCTTACCAATATAGTAGGTTTAAGCAAGTTGGATAAATTTATTTGCATAACACAGATGTAATCAAATAGATTGCCCCATATTGCGTATCCTATTGGTTTTATAAAGCTTGTGCAAGTAATGTCACCATTAGTATATTTATACAGCAAAAATGTGATGAAACTTCATTCTTCAATGAAAACAAAATATTTAACTAAAAACACTGTTACAAGAAAAAAAACTGAGTCGACTTATGGTTTGCAAAATATAACCGCGCTTCTAAGAAGTATGAAAGTTAATGGTAAACGATGGTCATCATTACGTCATATCATGTAAATCTGCTACCACTACTAATCTCTTATGATAAATTATTACTAAACGCCCTCACTGCTAAGGTTTGTGGTAACTCTTCATTTTTTTTTCATCACTCCACATTTTCAAAGTAGTAAAGTGTACAATGTTACTATTACGGATGTGGTAACATATTTTAACAATTTAACCAAGTCAACGACCTTTTGCCTTTACTGTCATAAGGTCATTTACATCAAGAGATGCGACAACGTTTATCGATTTAAATTTGAAACTACTGTTATTATATACTTATTTAAAATGATTTTTTTTAAAGGGACTTTATTAAATTTATAAATAATACATCAAAAGTAGATAAAAACGGACAGAACGCATGTATCAGATTTTATTTGGATCAAAATTTCTGGTTTAGTAGTTAGTTCCACTAAATTTATGTAATTTATAGGAAAATGTAATAACATTTTAATACAACCTTTTACTAGTAACTTTACACTTAAAAATTTAAACTGTAATTATTAATTATCCTATAAATATTTTACGACTGTATTGATATGACAACATTAGATAGTTATGAATTTAAAAGCAAATGATATCAAGTGTCTGTCACAATCTCAACAATTGTCAATCAAATCTAATCACAACAATAATATAATTATACCATTTGGGAAACTATAAATCTTGGAATACGTACCCATATTGACTTTTTAACCGCAACAATATAACCTAGAAATGAAACCGTTAATAGATGTGGATTGTTTACGCACAGATCACGAATCGGACGAGCAATGGGAAGTGCGGAAGAGTTTTATGTTGGAACATAAGGATAGCTTCGATGAGGCTGAATTGATTACATTGGCGCAGTTGTTCACCAACATAGAATTTTTAGGATGCAGGTAATATTGATTTACGCGTTTAATTTAAGACAGATACTTAGCGATACAAACATGAATGGTAAAACATGGCGTGTTGGCATTGTTCTATGGTCCTAAATTACTTTGTTTCCATATGTAAGCTATGATTAAGACAATTCTAATATTGTCTCGGTGTTTAGAAGTGTTTGTTTGGTATCTTTACGGCGTCATTGTATTCGTATTAATGTTTATTGACAAAAAAGCAGTGAAACTGGTAGACAAGATCAACTTATGTAAGTTACACATGTGTTTAGATTTTTTCTTTATGTTGGTAATTTTATTAGGTTTTATTTTTGTCTAGTATCAAGTCTTAAATGTACAAGATAAAAACCTAGAAAAGAAGTGTTAATTTCCATCTCAATAACTAGTTTATGAGTATGTTCCGACTAAAATTTGTCAAAAATATTCAATATTTGTGTAAATGTTTGTGAAATTTATTGAAACAATTTACTTACTTACAGATACCCACCATTGACTATGAAGAGAGTGGCAAAGTTAGCTGAAAAGGTGTCCAAGAAATATAAAGAGAGTAGACAGAATAAACTCAAGAGAACTTTTGTGCAAGCCAGTGATGCAGCAGAACAGAAGGCTAAGAGAACATTCAAATGATAATTTTTATGTTTACAGTACTTAATCAAAATACATCAAGATATAATATTCGAAAATACAAGTGTTTAAATGTGTTCAAAATATAAAAATATGGTGACTGATTTTTTTGTTCATTTTGTATATTATAATTCTAACAGTAGCCTGAACAGTTTATTCCTTTGCTGAATGGGAAAAGGCAGATAAGGGATTTACATTTGGCACAGTTCAGACATATCTCTCTTGCTTTTTCATCCATACATCTACAAGCATGCTTAAAATTGCCTTTATTATGTCACCAATCTAGTTCAAAGTTCATCTATACCCCTATTCCAAATGAAAACCTCAATTTTGTTAACAAACATCCCTATAGAAGATAACCACTATTTGAAATTTTCATCGGAAATTTTGTAATTTTGTCTAAAAAGTGAGATGAAGTGAACTGAATTGGTACAGTATTGTTAGAAAACTATAAGGCAATGTGTGAAAAAGTTGGTTTTTGCAAATATTTTTGAATTTAAGAATTCTAGAGTTTTTTGATCTTGATTTGGAACAGTGCAAACATAGAATTACATTGTTTAGGACAGGCATTTCAAGTACATTAGTTTGTTTAAATATTTAAAGGTAAAAAAAGTTACAAAAAAAATTAGACCAAAGAGTATATTTCTCACTATTATTTTTATATTTGATTTCTTAATATAAACAATTTTTGTTAAACATCAAAATAATCTATGGTTTTATTAGAACTTATTGTTTATGACAAAAATAATAAATACAATTTTTACATTCTAGTTTTGTACGCAGCCTTGTTTAATGAAAATATTTTTTCTACCAAAACATACCACACATTTTGATTTTGTGTTTGTTGATTTATGTTGATTTGATTGAATGAAACACCAATAATTTGTTAATAATGTAAACAATCACAAAATTGACAAAAAAAAATTATTTGATTTCTTGAGGGGTATTCTGATTTGTTGGTTTACATACAAAATCATCGGTATCTAATTCAACACCCAAAAGTTACCAATTGGTGACTTTAGAGGATTCCCACATAATCCTGAAGCCAAGTGACATGAATTCAAAATCCACCAAAGCCACCTTTCATTCTCAGAAGGAGATAAACATTCAAATGTTGGTATATCTGAAATATATATACTGTACAGAATACATTTTTTAGTTCGAAACTCAACAAATACACAGACAAAAGTTAGCATATAGAAAGATGATCATTTTCCCTGCCTACCCCATTTCCCCAATAAGGCTGCGCATATAAATGTAATATATCAGTCTCTTGTACGTAGTCCCCAGATTGAAGTCCGCCTTGTTCCTACCGTAGGCCTTGCTATGGCGCTGTGGAAATAATATCAAATGTTTGTTACTGAATAATGCTAGGTTTACGCTGTTCCAAATCAAGACCTAAACTTTGTAAAAAAACAAATGTCACTATAAAAAGCAGCCATTACACTTTTGTTTTCATCGGAAATGTAATTTTGTGGAAATTCCGAGATAAAGCGATGTGAACTTTTTTTATATCGATAGCTAATGCTATAAAGTAATGTGAGAAAGTTTGTTTCCGTCAACATTTTGGAATTACGAGTTTTAGCGGAAAAGGTGAGGTGTACATTTTTTTATAAAGTTTAGGTCTTGGAACAATGTATAAAGATTCTAAAATTCTATTGTGGTATTTTTGACATTATACTAGAAGTGTAGACAATGCATGTGATATTATTTGAGCAATTTTATCCAGCAGTGTCTTGTGACATGGCTTACATGTGTCTATGGCAAACATCACGCCTTGTGTGGGAAAAGGATGCAGCAAAATTTAATTTTAAAAGGCACATCAATATCTCAATTATTCGATATTGACATAAATATGTTAAAATTTGATTAAATACAAGCCAGCCGGATAACAAAATAAACATAGTCTGCCTCTGAAGATATGGAGGTGTGTTCTGATGTGTTTAGAGCCATTTGTTGAAAATGAGACGTATTTACTGGAACAGGTTTGAATACTAGGTTTCATTGAATACTAAGTATCATAAAACAGAATGAACGAGTAACGAATATTTACAAGTATTGGCTTCGAATACGTTTGTAAATTTTAAGATTGCTTTTAATTATATAAAATGCAGAGTTCCGCATACTGTGGATGGTATTTGGGAAGGCCTAATGATGATATGAAAATCTTATAATTAAAATATTATATTAAGAAAAAAAAGGTCGAGAACACGAAGCGTATGAAGTTTTATCCGAGGTCAACAATACATTTGTTTCGGAGACCTCTTTTTTAGCTCGACCATGTATTTTACAGACCTCATAATATATATTATTTCAAACATATATATTTATTTGCATCATCTGCCTTGTTTTTAGTATAATAAGCCAGTACCTGTAAATAGTTGTGGAACTAGTATTTGGAACGCGTATTTTCACTTAGTACTCGCAATACTTAGTATCTATTTCACCTAGTACCACCCATCTCTACCGTGTGGGCGATTAAGTGGTTAAGATAACACGGTACTCTTATAACGCGTTTTCATCGTATTACATATAACGCGGGGATACCCCGTGATATTTCTGTATAAGTTTTATTTAAAATAACGCACATATTTAATTCAGTTTAGTTTTTCCTTAATATTCGATTTGAACCCACCTTTACGAGAAAAGTTAAACGTGAATCATTTGTACATAATGCGATACACGATCGTTTTCCTATAACGCGAAACCAATATACCGCGTCATAGGGGGGATTATTTGTAATTATGTGGGTTGTTACCTGAACATGAAGTGGTTGATATGCATGCCGGGCAGAGCAGCCCGGAGTGCGGTCAGTGACCCCGACTGCAACATGCCCCACACTTCTAGACACTGTAGGGACGCCATACTGCCTAATTTACTGTGTACAATAGAAACAATGTCAAAGAAAGAAGCGGGGAAACATAATGCAAATTAAGACGTTAACTTTGTAAGTAAAAGGTTATTAATGTATATATATATATATATAATAAAATCAAACTTTATGACGGCTCAGCATTTTAGGTATCAGCGGGACGCGGCGGCGTTATTATTCGTTAAGTGCTTATTTAATATTTTCAGTTAAGTTTCTATTTGTATTGCCTGAATATTTTTGTATGTTTGTTATTTTTCGTTAAGTTTTAGACTATTGAATGTTTGTTTTTGAACAAAATTCTTCGCAGTCCATACAATATTCTACGTAAAAAAACTTTAAATTTTTTATTTTAAATTATAATTTACTTTAAAAAAAATATATTTATTTTAAATTAACGACGAAAGGATCTTAACACACAGCACAATTTATTTCCCATTTGACGTTGCGTGCACGCGCACTCGCAGCTAAACTCCGAGCCGTCATTAAGTTTGATGCAGATAATACTAAAATAAATAAATGAGAAAGTTTGATGGGTGGAATAAACATCTAGGTAACAACCAGGTATAGCTACAGGAAATAATAGTTAAACGTTTACTTCTTCTCCTTAAAGTGCCTCTCCGATTAGCGAAGGTTGGCAGTCATCTCCTCATATTTTACCCTGTCACTTGCGAATCAAAAGAGTTGCGCGGCACTCGCAATTAAAATTATTTTCGGTACGGTTGCGCTAATGCGCCAAAAAAGATTAAACTTGTTGTTAGATTAGGTTAATTACGTTTGTTTAGATCAGTGATTCCCAAAGTGGTCTATATCGACCCCTAGGGGTCTATGACAACCTGCAAGGGGTCTACGTCAGCGAAAAAA